>CM070091.1:19783876-19791376 GCA_036178185.1 Liparis tanakae | reverse complement strand
GTGATGATGATGTGTGATGATGATGCAGTGATGATGATGATGATGTGCAGTGTGATGATGATGGTGATGATGTGCAGTGTGATGATGGTGATGGATGATGATGGTGATAATGCAGGTGATGATGATGATGATGATGTGCAGTGTAATGATGATGTGCAGGATGATGATGATGCAGTGATGATGGTGATTACATTACATGTCATTTAGCTGACAAGCAGCTTGAAGTGGATTAAAGGATGGTGATGAATGTGCAGTGTGATGATGATGATGTGCAGTGATGATGATGTGGATGATGTGATGATGATGATGTGCAGTGATGATGTGATGATGATGGTGATGTGTGATGATGATGATGTGCAGGTGATGATGATGCAGTGTGATGATGATGGTGATGATGATGTGCAGTGATGATGATGATGATGTGATGATTGATGCTGATGATGGTGATGATGTGCAGTGTGATGATGATGATGATGATGATGATGCAGTGTGATGATGATGATGATGATGTGGTGATGATGATGATGATGATGATGGTGTGATGATGGTGATGATGTGATGATGATGATTGATGATGATGCAGTGTGATGATGATGGTGGTGATGATGTGCAGGTGATGATGGTGATGATGGTGATGTGCAGTGTGATGATGATGATGATGTGGTGTGATGTGATGATGATGATGCAGAGATGATGATGTGCAGTGTGATGATACTGTAGAGCAGCTACAGAGAGACACTGGTGAAGTGTCATGCATCGACTAGGGATCGTGATTAAAAACGGCCTGTTTTATCCCTGACATCACAGTTGTGATGTGATGATGATGATGCAGTGTGATGGTGATGAAGATGTGCAGTGTGATGATGATGATGATGATGATGATGATGATGATGTGCAGTGTGATGATGATGATGATGGTGATAATGTGCAGTGTGATGATGATGATGATGATGTGCAGTGTGATGATGATGGTGATGATGATGTGCAGTGTGATGATGATGGTGATGATGATGTGTGTGATGATGATGTGATGATGATGTGATGTGTGTGATGATGATGGTGATGGTGATGGTGATGATGATGGTGATGATGAGCAGTGTGATGATGATGATGTGCAGTGTGATGATGATGATGATGATGATGTGCAGTGTGATGGTGATGATGATGATGATGTGCAGTGTGATGATGATGATGTGCAGTGTGATGATGATGGTGATGATGGTGATGATTGGTGATGATGGATGATGCAGTGATGATGATGGTGATGAGATGCAGTGTGATGATGATGGTGATGGATGATGATGATGATGATGTGAGTGAGTGATGATGATGATGGTGATGATGATGGTGATGATGATGGTGATGTGATGTGATGATGATGTGATGATGATGTGCAGTGATGATGTGATGATGATGTGTGATGATGATGATGATGATGTGCAGTGTGATGATGATGATGATGATGATGATGATGGATGATGATGCAGTGTGATGATGATGATGTGATGATGTGCTGATGATGTGGTGTGATGATGATGGTGGTGATTATGATGTGCAGTGTGATGATGGTGATGATGATGATGATGGTGATAATGTGCAGTGTGATGATGATGATGATGATGATGATGGTGATGATGTGCAGTGTAATGATGATGATGTGCAGTGTGATGATGATGATGGTGATTAGTGCATTTAGCTGACACTTTATCTAAAGCAATCCTGTTACATTTACACCTACACCGTAGAGCAGCTACAGAGAGACACTCAGGGTGAAGTGTCATGCAGGACACATCGACTAGGGGGATGACCTCCAACCCCGTGATTAAAAACGGGACTTACCATCACAGTTGTGATGATGATGGTGATGATGATGTGCTGTGTGATGATGATGTGATGTGTGTGATGATGATGATGATGTGCAGTGTGATGATGATGATGATGTGATGATGTGCAGTGATGATGATGATGATGATGATGTGCAGTGTGATGATGATGGTGATGATGATGCAGTGTGATGATGATGTGATGATGTGATGATGATGATGTGCAGTGTGATGATGGTGATGATGATGATGTGCAGTGATGGGTGATGATGATGAGTGTGATGATGATGTGCATGTGATGATGATGATGATGATGCAGTGATGATGATGGTGATGATGATGGTGATGATGATGATGATGCATGATGATGATGATGTGATGATGATGTGCAGGTGATGATGATGATGTGCAGTGTGATGATGATGATGGTGATGATGTGATGGTGATGATGATGATGTGCAGTGTGATGATGATGATTGATGATGATGTGATGTGATGATGGTGATGATGATGATGGTGATGATGATGGATGGATGGTGATGATGTGCAGTTGATGATGATGATGTGCAGTGTGATGATGATGATGTGATGATGTGATGGTGATGATGATGTGGTGTGATGATGATGATGATGTGCAGTGTGATGATGATGATGATGATGGTGATGATGATGGTGCAGTGTGATGATGGTGATGATGATGATGATGGTGATGAATGTGATGATGATGATGGTGATGTGCTGATGATGATGATGATGGTGATGATGATGCAGGTGATGATGGTGATGTGATGATGATGATGATGGTGATGATGTGATGTGATGTGATGATGATGATGATGATGATGTGCTGATGATGATGATGGTGATGATGATGTGCAGTGTGATGATGATGATGATGATGATGATGATGATGTGATGTGCAGGATGATGGTGATGATGATGCAGTGTGATGATGATGTGATGATGATGATGTGCAGGATGATGGTGATGATGTGCAGGTGATGATGATGGATGATGTGATGTGATGATGATGGTGAGATGTGCAGTGTGATGATGTGATGATGAGTGTGATGATGGTGATGATGATGTGCAGTGTGATGATGGTGATGATGATGTGGTGATGATGATGGTGATGGTGTGATGATGATGATGATGTGCAGTGTGATGATGGTGATGATGATGGTGATGATGATGATGATGATGATGATGATGATGATGTGCAGTGTGATGATGATGATAATGATGAGTGTGATGATGATGTGATGATGATGTGATGATGATGCATGGTGATGATGATGATGATGTGCAGTGTGATGATGATGATGATGTGCAGTGTGATGATGGTGATGATGATGATGTGCGTGATGATGATGTGATGATGATGATGATGATGATGATGTGCAGTGTGATGCTGATGATGATGATGATGATGATGTGCAGTGTGATGATGATGGTGGTGATTATGATGTGCAGTGTGATGATGATGATGTGCGGTGATGATGATGTGATGATGATGGATGATGATGATGATGATGTGCAGTGTGATGATGATGATGATGATGTTGTGTGATGATGATGATGTGATGATGATGGTGATGATGATGGTGGTGATGATGATGTGCAGTGTGTGATGATGATGGATGATGATGTGTGATGTGGTGATGATGATGTGATGATGATGATGCAGTGTGATGATGATGATGTGCAGAGTGATGATGATGTGCAGTGTGATGATGGTGATGGTGATGATGATGTGCAGGATGATGTACATTACATTACATGTCATTTAGCTGACACTTTTATCTAAAGCCTACAATCCTGTTACATTTTACACCGTAGAGCAGCTAAGAGAGACACTCAGGGTGAAGTGTCATGTGTCAGACATGGACTAGGGCGGATCGAACCTCCAACCCGTGATTAAAAACGGGCCTGTTATCTACACCGACATCACAGTTGTGATGATGATGGTGATGAAGATGTGCAGTGTGATGATGATGATGATGATGTGCAGTGTGATGATGATGATGATGTGCAGTGTGATGATGATGATGATGATGATGATGTGCAGTGTGATGATGATGATGATGATGATGGTGATGATGTGATGATGATGATGATGTGCAGTGTGATGATGATGGTGATGATGATGCAGGTGATGATGATGATGATGATGGTGATGATGATGATGATGGTTGTGATGATGTGTGATGGATGATGATGATGTGCAGTGATGATGATGATGTGCAGTGTGATGATGATGATGATGATGATGATGTGCAGTGTGATGATGATGATGATGATGATGATGTGCAGTGTGATGATGGTGATGATGATGATGGTGATGATGATGGTGATGATGTGCAGTGTGATGATGATGATGATGTGCAGTGTGATGATGATGATGATGGTGATGATGATGTGCAGTGATGATGATGATGTGCAGTGTGATGATGATCGTGGTGATTATGATGTGCAGTGTGATGATGGTGATGATGATGATGATGATGATGATGATGGTGATAATGTGCAGTGTGATGATGATGATGATGATGATGATGATGGTGATGATGTGCAGTGTAATGATGATGATGTGCAGTGTGATGATGATGTGCAGTGTGATGATGATGATGTGCAGTGTGATGATGATGGTGATGATGATGTGCAGTGTGATGATGATGGTGATGATGATGGTGATGATGATGTGCAGTGTGATGATGATGGTGATGGTGTGATGATGATGATGATGATGTGCAGTGTGATGATGATGATGATGATGGATGATGATGTGCAGTGTAATGATGGTGATGATGATGATGTGCTGTGTGATGATGATGATGATGTGCAGTGTGATGATCATGATGATGATGATGTGCAGTGTGATGATGATGGTGATGATGGTGATGATGATGATGATGATGTGCAGTGTGATGATGGTGATGATGATGTGATGATGATGATGTGCAGTGTGATGATGATGATGATGATGTGCAGTGTGATGATGATGATGATGATGTGCAGTGTGATGATGATGGTGTTGATGATGATGATGATGATGTGATGATGATGGTGGTGATTATGATGTGCAGTGTGATGATGGTGATGATGATGATGATGATGATGGTGATAATGTGCAGTGTGATGATGATGATGGTGATGATGTGCAGTGTAATGATGATGATGTGCAGAGTGATGATGATGTGCAGTGTGATGATGACGGTGATTACATTACATTACATGTCATTTAGCTGACACTTTTATCTAAAGCTTACAATCCTGTTACATTTTACACCGTAGAGCAGCTACAGAGAGACACTCAGGGTGAAGTGTCATGCTCAAGGACACATCGACTAGGGCGGGGATCGAACCTCCAACCCCGTGATTAAAAAACGGGCCTGCTACCCACTGACATCACAGTTGTGATGATGATGGTGATGAAGATGTGCAGTGTGATGATGATGATGATGTGCAGTGTGATGATGATGATGATGATGTGCAGTGTGATGATGATGATGATGTGCAGTGTGATGATGATGATGATGATGATGATGATGATGTGCAGTGTGATGATGATGATGATGATGATGTGTGATGATGATGGTGATGATGTGCAGTGTGATGATGATGTGCAGTGTGATGATGATGGTGATGATGATGTGCAGTGTGATGATGATGGTGATGGTGATGATGATGATGATGTGCAGTGTGATGATGGTGATGATGATGGTGATGATGTGCAGTGTAATGATGGTGATGATGATGATGTGCAGTGTGATGATGATGATGATGATGTGCAGTGTGATGATGGTGATGATGATGTGCAGTGTGATGATGATGATGGTGATGATGATGATGGTGATGAGCAGTGTGATGATGATGGTGTAATGATGGTGATGATGGTGATGGTGATGATGTGCAGTGTGATGATGATGATGATGATGATGATGTGCAGTGTGATGATGATGATGGTGATGTGCAGTGTGATGATGATGATGGTGATGATGTGCGTGATGATGTGATGATGGTGATGATGATGATGTGCAGTGTGATGTGATGATGATGATGATGATGTGCAGTGTGATGGTGGTGATGATGATGATGGTGATGGTGATGATGATGGTGATGGTGATGATGTGCAGTGTGATGATGATGATGTGCAGTGTGATGATTATGATGTGCAGTGTGATGATGATGATGATGTGCAGTGTGATGATGGTGATGATGATGGTGTGATGATGATGATGATGTGGTGATGATGATGATGATGATAATGTGCAGTGTGATGACGATGCAGTGTGATGATGATGTGCAGTGTGATGATGATGATGATGGTGATGATGATGGTGATGATGATGATGATGATGTGCAGTGTGATGATGATAATGATGATGTGCAGTGTGATGATGTGATGGTGATGATGATGATGATGATGTGCAGTGTGATGATGGTGATGATGCAGTGATGAGTGATGATGATGGTGATGGATGATGTGATGATGATGGTGATGATGGTGATGATGATGGTGATGATGATGATGATGTGCAGTGTGATGATGATAATGATGATGTGCAGTGTGATGATGGTGATGATGTGCAGTGTGATGATGATGATGTGCAGTGTGATGATGATGATGATGATGATGATGATGTGCAGTGTGATGATGATGATGATGGTGATAATGTGCAGTGTGATGATGATGATGATGATGATGATGTGCAGTGTGATGATGATGATGATGATGTGCAGTGTGATGATGATGTGCAGTGTGATGATGATGATGTGCAGTGTGATGATGGTGATGATGATGATGATGATGATGATGATGATGATGATGATGATGATGTGCAGTGTGATGTGCAGTGTGATGATGATGATGTGGTGATGATGAACCCCGTGATTGTGTGTGATGTTGATGGTGATGTTGATGTGCAGTGTGATGATGATGATGTTGGTGATGATGATGATGATTATGATGATGTGCAGTGTGATGATGATGATGGTGTGGTGATGATGATGATGATGGTGAGATGATTGAAGTGTGATGGGTGATGATGTGCAGTGTGATGATGATGATGTGCAGATGATGGTGATGTGATGATGAGGTGATGATGATGTGCAGTGTGATGATGATGATGTGCAGTGTGATGATGATGATGATGATGATGATGTGCAGTGTGATGATGATGATGTGCATGATGATGATGATGTGCAGTGTGATGATGGATGATGATGATGGTGATGATGTGCGTGTGATGATGATGATGATGATGGTGATGATGTGTGCAGTGTGATGATGTGATGGTGATGATGATGTGCAGTGATGATGGTGATGATTACATGGTGACACTTGATGGTGATGATGATGATGTGCAGTGAGACATGATGATGATGATGTGCAGTGTGATGATGGTGATGAACCTGCAGTGTGATGATGTGCAGGTGATGATGATGGTGATGATGATGTGCAGTGTGATGATGATGATGATGGTGCAGTGTGATGATGTGATGATGTGATGATGTGTGATGATGATGATGATGATGATGTGCAGTGATGATGATGATGATGATGATGTGCAGTGTGATGATGGTGATGATGATGATGGTGATGATGATGATGTGCAGTGTGATGATGATGATGGTGATGATCATGATGATGTGCAGTGTGATGATGATGATGATA
>CM070091.1:19718876-19778876 GCA_036178185.1 Liparis tanakae | reverse complement strand
ATGATGATGTGATGTGATGATGGTGATGATGATGTGTGATGATGATGATGATGTGGTGTGATGATGATGATGATGTGCAGTGTGATGATGGGTGATGATGATGTGCAGTGTGATGATGATGATGTGCATGATGATGATGATGATGATGATGTGCGATGTGATGATGATGATGATGGGATGTGATGATGGTGATGATGTGCAGTGTGATGATGGTGATGATGATGTGATGATGTGGATGATGATGATGTGGTGTTGTGGTGATGATGATATGATGATGTGCAGTGTGATGATGGTGACGATGATGATGTGCAGTGTGATGATGATGGTGATGGTGATGATTGGTGTGATGATGTGATGGTGATGATGATGGTGATGTGCAGTGTGATGATGATGATGATGATGATCATGATTGTGATAATGTGCAGTGTGATGATGATGATGATGATGATGGTGATAATGTGCAGTGTGATGATGATGATGATGTGCAGTGTGATGATGATGATGATGATGATGTGCAGTGTGATGGTGATGATGATGATGATGATGATGATGATGTGCAGTGTGATGATGATGGTGATGGTGATGGTGATGTGCAGTGTGATGATGCAGGTGGATGATGATGTGCGGTGTGATGATGATGATGATGATGTGTGATGATGATGATGATGATGTGCAGTGTGATGATGATGATGTGATGATGTGGTGAGTGTGATGATGATGATGATGTGATGTGATGATGATGATGATGATGATCTGCAGAGTGATGATGATGATGTGCAGTGTGATGATGATGATGATGATGTGATGTGTGATGTGATGATGGTGATGATGATGGTGATGTGCAGTGTGATGATGATGTGCAGTGTGATGATGTGATGATGATGATGAGTGTGTGTGATGATGTGGTGATGATGATGGTGGATGATGATGTGGTGATGATGTGCAGTGTGATGATGATGTGCAGTGTGATGATGGTGATGATGATTGGTGTGATGTGATGATGATGTGCAGTGTGATGATGATGGTGATGTGATGATGATGATGATGATGTGCAGTGTGATGATGATGATGATGATGTGCAGTGTGATGATGGTGATGATGATGGTGATGATGATGATGTGCAGTGTGATGGTGATGATGATGATGATGTGCTGATGATGATGTGATGATGTGGTGATGATGATGATGTGCAGTGATGATGATGAGTGCGGTGATGATGATGTGCAGTGTGATGATGATGATGAGCAGTGTGATGATGGTGGTGATGATGATGTGCAGTGTGATGATGGTGATGATGATGATGTGCAGTGTAATGATGGTGATGATGTGCAGTGTGATGATGATGATGATGATGATCATGATTGTGATAATGTGCAGTGTGATGATGATGTGCAGTGTGATGTGATGATGTGCAGTGTGATGATGATGATGTGCAGTGTATGATGGTGATGATGATGTGCAGTGTGATGATGATGTGGGTGTGATGATGATGATGATGATGTGCAGTGTGATGATGATGATGATGATGTGGTGATGATGGTGATGATGATGTGCAGTGTGATGATGATGGTGATGGTGGTGATGATGATGATGATGATGATGTGCAGTGTGATGATGATGTGTGTGATGATGATGATGTGATGTGATGGTGATGATGATGGTGATGATGATGATGATGTGCAGTGTGATGATGATGGTGTGAGTGATGATGATGCAGTGTGATGATGATGATGTGATGGTGTGATGATGATGATGATGATGTGCAGTGTGATGATTATGATGTGCAGTGTGATGATGATGGTGATGATGGTGATGATGATGGTGATGATGATGATGATGATGATGATGATGTGCAGTGTGATGATGATGGTGATGATGATGATGTGCAGTGTGATGATGATCGTGATGTGTGATGATGGTGATGATGTGCATGGATGATGATGTGCAGTGTGATGATGATGATGTGCAGTGTGATGATGTGCATGTGATGAATGATGTGATGGGTGATGATGATGTGCAGTGTGATGATGATGATGTGCAGTGTGATGATGATAATGATGATGTGCAGTGTGATGATGGTGATGATGATGTGCAGTGTGATGATGGTGATGATGATGATGGTGATAATGTGCAGTGTGATGATGATGATGATGATGTGCAGTGTGATGATGTGCAGTGTGATGATGATGATGATGTGCAGTGTGATGATGGTGATAATGTGCAGTGTGATGATGATGATGATGATGATGTGCAGTGTGATGATGATGGTGATGATGATGTGCAGTGTGATGATGGTGATGATGATGGTGATGATGATGTGCAGTGTGATGATGGTGATGATGATGTGCAGTGTGATGATGGTGATGATGATGTACAGTGTGATGATGATGGTGATGATGTGCAGTGTGATGATGATGATGTGATGTGATGATGATGTGATGTGATGTGAATGATGGTGATGATGATTGATGGTGTGATGATGGTGATGATGGTGCGGTGTGTGATGATGATGATGATGTGCAGTGTGATGATGATGATGATGTGAGTGTGTGATGATGTGCAGTGTGATGATGATGATGATGATGTGCAGTGTGATGATGATGATGTGATGATGTGCAGTGTGATGATGATGATGGTGATTGATGATGATGCAGTGTGATGATGATGGATGATGCAGTGTGATGTGGTGATGATGATGCAGTGTGATGATGATGATGGTGATGATGATGTGCAGTGTGATGATGGTGATGTGCGGTGTGATGATGATGGTGTGATGATGATGATGTGCAGTGTGATGATGATGATGATGTGATGTGATGATGATGGTGATGTGATGATGTGATGATGATGATGATGATGATGTGATGATGATGATGATGTGCAGTGTGATGATGATGATGATGATGATGGTGATGATGATGATGATGATGTGCAGTGTGATGATCATGATGATGATGATGTGCAGTGTGATGATGATGGTGATGATGGTGATGATGATGGTGATGATGATGATGATGATGTGCAGTGTGATGATGATAATGATGATGTGCAGTGTGATGATGGTGATGATGATGATGGTGATGATGTGCAGTGTGATGATGATGATGTGATGATGATGATGATGTGCAGTGTGATGATGATGTGCAGTGTGATGATGATGATGATGTGCAGTGTGATGATGATGGTGATGATGATGATGTGCAGTGTGATGATGATGATGATGATGATGATGATGATGATGATGATGATGATGATGTGCAGTGTGATGATGATGATGATGATGATGGTGATGGGTGATGATGTGCAGTGTGATGATGATGATGTGCAGTGTGATGATGATGATGTGCAGTGTGATGATGATGGTGATGATGATGGTGATGATGTGCAGTGTGATGGTGATGATGATGTGCAGTGTAATGATGGTGATGATGATGATGATGTGCAGTGTGATGATGATGGTGATGATGATGATGATGGTGTGATGATGATGATGTGCAGTGTGATGATCATGATGATGATGATGTGCAGTGTGATGATGATGATGGTGATGATGGTGATGATGATGATGATGTGCAGTGTGATGATGATAATGATGATGTGCAGTGTGATGATGGTGATGATGTGCAGTGTGATGATGATGATGATGATGTGCAGTGTGATGATGATGGTGGTGATTATGATGTGCAGTGTGATGATGGTGATGATGATGTGCAGTGTGATGATGATGGTGGTGAT
This sequence comes from Liparis tanakae, assembly GCA_036178185.1. Lineage (NCBI taxonomy): Eukaryota > Metazoa > Chordata > Actinopteri > Perciformes > Liparidae > Liparis > Liparis tanakae. The sequence goes on along the minus strand of CM070091.1, from coordinate 19,775,141 downwards.
TATGATGTGCAGTGTGATGATGGTGATGATGATGATGGTGATGAATGTGATGATGATGATGATGTGCAGTGTAATGATGATGATGTGCAGTGTGATGATGATGATGTGCAGTGTGATGATGATGATGATGTGGATGTGATGATGGTGTGATGATGATGGTGTGATGATGGTGATGATGATGATGTGCAGTGTGATGGTGATGATGATGTGCAGTGTGATGATGATGATGATGGTGATGATGATGGTGATGATGATGATGGTGTGAATGATGTGCAGTGTGATGATGATGATGATGATGTGCAGTGTGATGCTGATGATGGTGATGATGATGATGATGATGTGCAGTGTGATGATGGTGATGATGATGGTGATGATGATGATGTGCAGTGTGATGATGATAATGATGATGTGCAGTGATGATGGTGATGATGATGTGCAGTGTGATGATTATGATGTGCAGTGTGATGATGATGATGATGATGTGCAGTGTGATGATGATGATGATGATGATGTGCAGTGTGATGATGATGGTGGTGATTATGATGTGCAGTGTGATGATGGTGATGATGATGATGATGATGTGATGTGATGTGGTGTGATGATGATGATGATGGTGATGATGTGCAGTGTATGATGATGATGATGTGGTGATGATGATGAGTGTGTGTGATGATGATGATGTGCAGTGTGATGATGTGCAGTGATTGATGGTGATTACATGCTGACACTGACACTTTATCTAAAGCTTACAATACTGTTACATTTTACACCGTAGAGCAGCTACAGAGAGACACTCAGGGTGAAGTGTCATGCTCAAGGACACATCGACTAGGGCGGGGATCGAACCTCCAACCCCGTGATTAAAAAACGGGCCTGCTACCCACTGACATCACAGTTGTGATGATGATGGTGATGAAGATGTGCAGTGTGATGATGATGTGATGATGATGATGATGATGATGTGCAGTGTGATGATGATGATGATGATGATGTGCAGTGTGATGATGGTGATGATGATGATGATGATGGTGATAATGTGCAGTGTGATGATGATGATGTGCAGTGTGATGATGATGGTGATGATGATGTGCAGTGTGATGATGATAATGATGATGTGCAGTGTGATGATGGTGATGATGATGTGCAGTGTGATGATGATGATGTGCAGTGTGATGATTATGATGTGCAGTGTGATGATGATGATGATGATGATGATGTGCAGTGTGATGATGATGGTGGTGATTATGATGTGCAGTGTGATGATGGTGATGATGGTGATAATGTGCAGTGTGATGATGATGATGATGATGGTGATGATGTGCAGTGTAATGATGATGATGTGCAGAGTGATGATGATGTGCAGTGTGATGATGACGGTGATTACATTACATTACATGTCATTTAGCTGACACTTTTATCTAAAAACAATCCTGTTACATTTGCAGATGATGAGATCACAGATGTGATGATGATGATGATGATGATGTGCAGTGTGATGATGATGATGATGGTGATGATGATGATGTGCAGTGTGATGATGATGATGATGTGCAGTGTGATGATGATGATGATGTGCAGTGTGATGATGATGATGATGATGATGATGTGCAGTGTGATGATGATGATGATGATGATGATGTGCAGTGTGATGATGGTGATGATGATGATGGTGATGATCATGATGATGTGCAGTGTGATGATGATGATGGTGATGATCATGATGATGTGCAGTGTGATGATGATGACGGTGATCTACACCCGTCTTTTATATCCGAACAAGACAGGTACCCTCTACTTCCTGGTTGGGTGGAGGCGGGGCTTGCAGCTCTGAGGCGTCATTGGGCGATGGAGGGAAGCCATCGTCATCAGAGGCAGGAGGTGGAGGGACGAAGCTGCTCTCTTCCACCACTAAGGAGACAGAAGAGATGTGATGTCATCGTTATATCACTCAGTTTGACCAATCACATTCAGGCTACTTAATCCATACATACATGACCTCACCTGTCTCGAGGCTGAGGGGCGGAGCCGTTGGAGGAGTGCTGTAATTGGTCAGAGTCTCGGAAGGAGGGGGGGGGGGGGGGGGGGGAGCAGAGCCACCATCTCTCCCGACACATCCGGGGGAGGAGGTACAGCGGCTTCATTATCCTGAGCTGACATTTCATTCGCTGTCGGAGGAGGAGGCGGGGCTTCGTCCAGCAGCGTGGTGATGATGTGATCATCAGGTGGAGCCTGGCATATGGCAGGAATGGAGGGCGGAGCCACAGGTTTCCCAAAACTAGAGCTGAGAAAGACGTAATAATTAAATAGAAAGAAGTTTGCAAATGTGATCCCTGGCGTTTCAATATCAGGGACATCTCTCCACTCATTGAAGACGTCAAGCACCATCATCTGTAAACGTGTACCCAGTTCCTCAGAGGACTCTGTTCAGAGAGGCTTTTATTGTGAAAGTCCACCTGAATGGGTCCTCACGAAAAGGGAAGGACAAGAGCACACACTCTGGTTATTACCCGCAGACAGGGGGCGCCACCGGGCACTGCACGCGCTCTGGAGATTTAGTGGACCTGAAAAACACACAAACACACACACACACACACACAAGTTAGACATGTCTGAGATGAAACAGGAAGTGAGCATTAGAAGAAAGCCAGGTGAGTCCCACCTGGTGGCGGCGCCGTGTTTACGGATCGTTCCTGTTCGGTCGGCCTGAGTTCCAGAGACCTGAGGGGGGGAAGCAGGGGGACATGCTGCTGTTACTGCGTGAGAGAGAGTGTGTGTATCTGTGTGTGTGTGTGTGGGGTGGTGTGTGGGGGTGTGTGAGCTTCAATAGTCTATCAGACCTCCACAGCTCTAATTAGTCCTTCTAAACATTTTCCCACGCTCTACAAAGACTACTTCTCTGTGTGTGTGTGTGAGTGTGTGTGTGAGAGAGTTTGTGTGCGTGTGAGTGTGTGAGTGTGTGTGTGTGAGAGAGTTTGTGTGCGTGTGTGAGTGTGTGAGTGTGTGTGTGAGAGAGTTTGTGTGCGTGTGTGTGTGTGTGTGTGTGAGAGTTTGAGAGAGAGTTTGTGTGTGTGTGAGAGTTTGTGTGTGTGGGAGTGTGTGTGTGTGTGAGTGTGTGTGTGAGAGAGTTTGTGTGTGAGTGTGAGTGTGTGTGAGTGTGAGTGTGATTGTGTGTGTGTGTGAGCGTGTGAGTGTTTGTGTGAGTTTGTGTGAGTTTGTGTGAGTTGTGTGAGTTTGCGTGCGTGTGTGTGTAACAAATAGAATAAAGATTCATTTGAACGTCTATAAACACGTTGAGTCTTCATCACGTCTCAAAGTAGAGACACCGGGTGTTTATGCAGTACTTTACTGTGTACAGTAGAGTAGTTTACAGTAGTTTACTGTGTACAGTGGAGTAGTTTATAGTTTACTGTGTACAGTGGAGTAGTTTACAGTAGTTTATTGTGTACAGTAGAGTAGTTTACAGTAGTTTACTGTGTACAGTGGAGTAGTTTATAGTTTACTGTGTACAGTGGAGTAGTTTACAGTAGTTTATTGTGTACAGTGGAGTAGTTTACAGTAGTTTACTGTGTACAGTGGAGTAGTTTACAGTAGTTTATTGTGTACAGTGGAGTAGTTTACAGTAGTTTACTGTGTACAGTGGAGTAGTTTACAGTAGTTTATTGTGTACAGTGGAGTAGTTTACAGTAGTTTACTGTGTACACCAGGGCTGTTCAACTTCAGTAGCAAGTGGGCCGAATGTGAGGGCCGCACAGAATATTGATCAAATACCCCCCCCCCCCCCCCCCCCGCAGAACGACACTTTAGGAGTTCAGTCGCGCGCAATTCCTGGATCCTTTACTTTCATTGGTTGCTGGAATAAATCTTACCCAGATAAGTTTGCTGTTTTCTGATTGGCTGTTGTGAAGCCCACTTCTATTTTTTGATTGGCTGATAAGTGGCAACTAACAGCTGACCTCCAGAGGAGCGCTTGATTTCTCCACCTCATGTTTGCGCGCTGCGGCGGCACATTACAACATTAAATAGCCGAGAGCTTTTTCAGAGTGAGAAATACGATGTGTGGCGGGAGTTAAGACCGAAATGCGTGAGTCTCCCGCTCAATGAGACACCTGAGAGCCTGCAGACAACTTCCCGATGCTTCGGCTTTGAGAGAGACGTGTTGCAGCTAACGGTAGCGTCAGCTAACGGTAGCGTCAGCTAACGGTAGCGTCAGCTAACGGTAGCGTCAGCTAACGGTAGCGTCAGCTAGCGCCGTGTCTCAGTGGTCAGACCAGAGCGAGGGGAGGAGTCACGGCAACAACACGGGGCGTAACATAACGATGTCACATACAGGTCTGCTGGAGGCAACAGGGAAACTCAACGGCTCTGGGTTGGATTTCTCGATGTATAAAAGAGGCGTGGCCGTCACTTTTATTGTTTCTTACCAAGCTATACTGATTGGCAGGCGGTCTGGCCAGAGTTAAATTCAAACGGGCCGTATCCGGCCCGCGGGCCGCTAGTTGAACAGGCCTGGTGTACAGTGGAGTAGTTTACAGTACTTTACTGTGTACAGTGGAGTAGTTTACAGTAGTTTACCGTGTACAGTGAAGTAGTTTACAGTAGTTTACTGTGTACATCCATCCATTTTCCACCTCTTTATCCGGGGTCGGGTCTCATGCAGCAGACCAGCAGGTTGACCCAGACTCCCCTCTCGCCCGCAACATGTTCCAGATCATTCTGGGAATCCCGAGGCGTTCCCAGGCCAGCCGGGTCCTGGTCTTCCCCGGGGTCTCCTCCCAGTTGGACTTGCCTGGAAAACCTCCAGTGGGAGGCGTCCAGGAGGCGTCCGAACAGATGCCCGAACCACCTCAGCTGACTCCTCTCGATGCGAAGGAGTAGCGGCTCGACTCCGAGCTCCTCCTGATGTCCGAGCTCCTGACCCTCCCTCTAAGGCTCCTAGAGGAACCTCGTCTCCTTCCTCTGTCTCTAAGGCTCCTAGAGGAACCTCGTCTCCTTCCTCTGTCTCTAAGGCTCCTAGAGGAACCTCGTCTCCTTCCTCTGTCTCTAAGGCTCCTAGAAGAACCTCATCTCCTTCCTCTATCTCTAAGGCTCCTAGAGGAACCTCATCTCCTTCCTCTATCTCTAAGGCTCCTAGAGGAACCTCATCTCCTTCCTCTATCTCTAAGGCTCCTAGAGGAACCTCATCTCCTTCCTCTATCTCTAAGGCTCCTAGAGGAACCTCATCTCCTTCCTCTCTCTAAGGCTCCTAGAGGAACCTCATCTCCTTCCTCTATCTCTAAGGCTCCTACAGAGGAACCTCATCTCCTTCCTCTATCTCTAAGGCTCCTACAGAGGAACCTCATCTCCTTCCTCTATCTCTAAGGCTCCTACAGAGGAACCTCATCTCCTTCCTCTATCTCTAAGGCTCCTACAGAGGAACCTCATCTCCTTCCTCTGTCTCTAAGGCTCCTAGAGGAACCTCATCTCCTTCCTCTGTCTCTAAGGCTCCTAGAGGAACCTCATCTCCTTCCTCTGTCTCTAAGGCTCCTAGAGGAACCTCATCTCCTTCCTCTGTCTCTAAGGCTCCTAGAGGAACCTCATCTCCTTCCTCTGTCTCTAAGGCTCCTAGAGGAACCTCATGTCCTTCCTCTATCTCTAAGGCTCCTAGAGGAACCTCATCTCCTGACCCTCTCTCTAGAGGTCTGAGGATGCTAACAGGACCACATCATCTGCAAACGGAAGAGAGGCAATCCCAAGACCCCCAAACCTGACCTGCCCCCCCAGGCTGCGCCTAGATATCCTGTCCATGAAGATCACAAACGGGACCGGTGATGAAGGGCAGCCCTGGCGGAGGCCAACACCCACCGGGAACGTGTCTGACTTACTGCCGAGGATGCGAACACAGCTCCTACTGCAGGGTACAGAGACTGGATAGCCCGTAGCAACGGGTCCGGAACCCCAGACCCCCGCAGCACCCCCCACAACAACCCCCGAATGGGAACCACCACCCCGGTCTGCCAGTCCAAGGGCCCTGTTCCAGACCCCCACGCGACATTGAAGAGGCGTGTCAGCCAAGACAGCCCAACAATGTCCAGCGCCTTCAGCATCTCAGGGCGGATCTCATCCCCCCGGCACCTTGCCACCAAGGAGCTTTTTAACAACCTTAGCGGCCTCTGCCAGGGATGTTGGTGCGACCCCCCCAAGTCTACAGGCACTGCCCCCTCTAGAGGCAGTTTACAGTAGTTTACAGTAGTTTACTGTGTACAGTGGAGTAGTTTACAGTTTTAAATGAGGTCACTGTGTCACTGCAACGACTTTGAGGAACATTTACTTCAGTCACTTCTGTCTCATGGTTTTGCTGCAGCCTCGTCTTCCTCACAGCCTCGTCTTCCTCACAGCGTCTCACTTCTCTCGCCACTGGATTTCACTTCTGCTTTTGTTTTTTGTCGACCCTTCAGGCTGATAGAGGACTCCTCTCTCTGTGTGTGTGTGTGTGTGTGTGTGTGTGTGTGTGTGTGTGTGTGTGTGTGTGTGTGTGTGTGTGTGTGTGTGTTACCTTAATGCCGTGTCCAAGGCTGTCCAGCTGCTTGTAGTTGATTGGCCGCCGGCTGTACGGGGGGCGTGGCTGTGAAGCGGCAGGAGGAAGCAGCACCTTGTGGCAGCGAGGGACTCGTCTGTCTGACGTGAAGACGCCGATGTCTCTCCGGGAAACTTTCTCTTTGTGCATGCCCACCGTCTGGAGGGGGAACCGGTTAAAGAACATGTGATCCACCAACATGTGATTCACCAACATGTGATCCACCAACATGTCATCCACCAACATGTGATCCACCAACATGTGATCCACCAGCATGTGATCCACCAACATGTCATCCACCAACATGTCATCCACCAACATGTGATCCACCAACATGTGATCCACCAACATGTGATCCACCAACATGTGATCCAATAACATGTGATCCACCAACATGTGATCCAATAACATGTGATCCACCAACATGTGATCCGCCAACATGTGATCTACCAACATGTGATCCACCAACATGCTAGTAAAGGGGAACATGTGATCCAAAGGAATGCAGAACTCTCATACGACTAAATCACTGAAGAGAACATAAAGCAGTCGGAGAACAGAGGCTCCATTGAGTCAGACCCTCTGTTCTCACACACACACACACACACACACACACACACACCTCAGCTCTTTGAAAGAGGCAACAAGCAGCAGGAACCAATCAGACTTCAGATCATCAACAACTCCTGTGTGGTGCCTGTCCCTTTAAGAGTCTCTAAAGGCCGATTCATACTTCGCCGTTTTCAGAAAAACGGACAGATACGCAAGCTTTTTCACCCCTTGCGTGCGTCGACCCCTTTTTCTATCCACGCAAGCCTACACAAGCCTGCAAGGCTGTGATTGGTCTGCTGCTCTGATGACTACTTCCTTTCTGGAGTCTCACATTTCCGGTTTTCATAGCATAATACCGCCATTTTTAAAAGCAAAGTAAACCCAAGACGATCTTTTTAAAAAGATGAACGCTATTGAGGAGCTGCTAAGCGAGGAAGTCCGGAGGTATGAGCACCTCTATAACCCGTCGATGGCCTCCCATTGGTGGAGGGAGATCTCCTCCCACGTGGTTTGGCGGTGGACCTGTGCCTTTGTGCCTGAACATGTGGAGGAGACTGCGCGACAAATATGTCCGCGAGAAGAAGGCGATGCAGGGCAGAAGTGGTGATCCTGGGAGAAAGAGCTCTCCTTCTCCCTTTTTGTATCGCTTTCCTGGTTGGCCATGTACATAAAGCATTCATATTGTTGATAGTGCCACAGGATCACTGAGAATGACACTGGACTCGATAGCCCCTCTGAAGAAGAAGACAGTGAGGAAGAGAAGGTCTGCTCCCTGGTATAACCCTCAGACCCGCACATTAAAGCAAACGTCACGAAAGCTTGAAAGCATTTGGCGTTCAACTAATCGGGAAGAATCCCGCTTAGTTTGGCGAGATAGTCTTAAAACTTATAAGAAGGCCCTCCGCAATGCCAGAGCAGAATATGACTCATCAGTAACAGAGAAGAAGAAGAACAAGCCCAGGTTTCTCTTTAGCTGTAGCCAGGCTGACAGAGAGTCACAGCTCTGTGGAGCCCAGTATTCTTATAGACCTCAGTAGTAATGACTTTATGAACTTCTTCAATGAGAAGATTTTAACTATTAGGGACAAGATTAATAATCTCTTGCCCTTAACCAGAGATCTGTCCTCAAGTGGAATGGCTTTGGAAACCGCTGTATGTCCTGGTGTATATTTAGATGGCTTTTCTCCATCAACCGTGACCAATTATCTTTAATGGTTTCTACTTCTAACACGTCTACCTGTCTCTTGGACCCCGTCTACCTGTCTCTAGACCCCGTCTACCTGTCTCTAGACCCTGTCTACCTGTCTCTAGACCCCGTCTACCTGTCTCTAGATCCCGTCTACCTGTCTCTGGACCCCGTCTACCTGTCTCTGGACCCCGTCTACCTGTCTCTAGACCCCGTCTACCTGTCTCTTGGACTCCATCCCGACTAAGCTGCTTAAAGACGTTTTTCCTTTAATTGGCAGCTCTCTTTTGGATATTATCAATGTGTCTTTGTTAACAGGCCACGTACCACATTCCTTCAAAGTAGCTGTAATTAAACCTCTCCTGAAGAAGCTGCTCTGGATCCAGAGGTTTTGGCTAACTACAGACCGATCTCTAACCTCCCCTTCCTCACTAAGATCCTTGAGAAAGTGGTCGCAAATCAGTTGTGTGACTTTCTACATCAGAATAGTTTATTTGAAGAGTTTCAGTCAGGATTTAGAAAACACCACAGCACAGAGACAGCACTGGTGAAGATTACAAATGACCTCTTAATGGCAGCAGATAAAGGACTTCTCTCTGTACTGGTCTAGTTAGACCTTAGTCCTGATAGAGGACTTCTCTCTGTACTGGTCTTGTTAGACCTTAGTCCTGATAGAGGACTTCTCTCTGTACTGGTCTTGTTAGACCTTAGTCCTGATAGAGGACTCCTCTCTGTACTGGTCTTGTTAGACCTTAGTGCTGCATTCGACACCATTGACCATAACATCCTATTACAGAGACTGGAGCAGTCGATTGGTATTTCAGGCACCGCCCTAAGTTGGTTTAAATCCTATTTATCAGATCGATCTCAGTTTGTATTTGTAAACGATGAAGCCTCAATGACCACCAACGTTAGTCACGGAGTTCCACAAGGTTCTGTGCTTGGACCAATTCTATTTACCTTATACATGCTTCCTTTGGGCAATATTATCAGGAAACACTCTATAAACTTTCATTGTTATGCAGATGATACTCAACTATATCTATCGATAAAACCAGAGGAGACTAACCAACTCACTAAAATTCAAGCATGTCTTAGTGACATAAAAACATGGATGACCGGCAACTTCTTGATGTTAAACTCAGACAAAACCGAAGTAATTCTACCCGGCCCTGAGCACCTCAGAGATCAATTATCTGGTGATGTGGTTTCTGTAGATGGCATTACTCTAGCATCCAATACCACTGTAAAGAATCTCAGCGTTATCTTTGATCGGGACTTGTCCTTTAACTCCCACATAAAGCAAATCTCAAGGACTGCATTCTTCCATCTACGTAATATTTCAAAAATCTGGCACATCTTGTCTCAAAAAGATGCAGAGAAATTGGTTCACGCGTTCGTTACTTCGAGACTGGATTACTGCAACTCCTTATTATCAGGCTGCTCTATAAGTCTCTTAGGTCAACTCCTTATTATCAGGCTGCTCTATAAGTCTCTTAGGTCCCTCCAGTTGATCCAGAATGCTGCAGCTTGTGTTCTCACTAAACTAAGAAAAGAGATCACATGACTCCTGCACTAGCTGCTCTGCACTGGCTCCCTGTAAAATCAAGAATCACTTTTAAAATTCTTCTCTTAACTTACAAAGCCTTAATTGGTGATGCACCATCATATCTTAAAGAGCTTGTAGTACCGTATCGCCCCACCAGAGGGCTGCTCACTAAATGCGGGGCTACTTGTAGTTCCTAGAGTCTTAAAATGTAAAATGGGAGCCAGAGCCTTTAGTTATCAAGCTCCTCTTTTATGGAACCAGCTCCACCTTCAGTCCTGGAGGCAGACACAGTCACCACCTTCAAGAGTAGACTGAAGACTTTCCTCTTTGACAGAGCTGATAGTCAGGGCTGAGTCAGGTTCACCTGGTCCACACCTGGAGATGCTGGTATAGGCTTATAGCTGCTGGGGATGTTTAGGATGCACTGAGCACCTCTCTCCTCTTTTCTTTCTCCTATGGATGAATCTTCATCTCTCCATCACACATGACTAACTCTGCTTTCTCCCCGGAGTCCTTCTGACTTCACGTCTCATGGGGTCATCGGACCCTATGAGACGGCATAGATTCCATCTGCTGATGGACCTTCGATGGTTGGATCGTGAGTTCCTGTCGCCAGCTGTGCCACTGCCCTGCTGGGACTCCGCCCACTCCTCCACTTGGGAGGTCTCCAAACTCTCCATCGTGGAATATGCCTAAATATGAACTATTGATAAACTCTGTCAGATTCCTTGAATGTATTTTAACTCTAAATATGTCCTTCTGTACACATTACATCTATTGTTCTGTCCACCTGGAGAGGGATCCTCCTCTGTTCTCTCCTGAAGGTTTCTTCCCTTTTTTTTCCCCCTGAAGGGTTATTTGGGAGTTTTTCCTGGTCCGATGTGAGGTCAAAGGTCAGGGATGTCTATGTGTACAGATTGTAAAGCACTCTGAGACAAATTAGTAATTTGTGAAACTGGGCTATACAAATAAACTGAATTGAATTGAATTGAATATTCATTTCCCACCACTTAATAATCCATTCATATCGATGTGAATCAATCAATACTAATACAACTTAAACTGTGATGCGTTTTAGTTTCATTTCGCAATTTATTTAGTGTATAATCCATAGCAACACAATTTTTTTCTCCATTGTCCCGCTGCATTAATCCCCCGACCTGAGCCGCGTATGATTTCTAAATGTTTAGTCGGACGGCCTGGTCGGGTCCAGTTGGAAGAGGGGAGGAGATATGAACATGTAGACAAGCCCAATGATCTCGGGTGCCATCCTTCACTGTGTGTGGACAACCAGACCTGGTCAATAAATAAACCAACGACTTCCACACAAAGACGTCATTCTCTATGTCGTCTTCGACAAAAAACGGTACTCCACCTATTGTTGGGCGGTGAATTGCTTTGCAACACACGCAAGCCTTTTAGGAACTATGAATTGAAACGAGTGATTTACACAAACAATTACACCACGATTTACACAACGATTTACACAACGATTTACGCTGTTGTAGAAGTATGCTCCAGCCTTAAGAGTAACTCCTTTTAGACCTGGACCACTGGAACCTACACTTCCCACAAAGCACCTGGGTGTTTTTCCTGGTCCGATGTGAGGTTTGGGGGCAGGGATGTCTATGTGTACAGACTGTAAAGCCTCTGAGACACATTTGTAATTTGTGAAACTGGGCTATACAAATAAACTGAACTGAATGATTGTAGTCTCCAGGAGCCTGTGGCCCTTTGAGTCCCATGCGGTCCTGGAGGCGTCTCACCTGGCCGATGAGGTTGATGGAGGACTCCATGCGACGCAGCTGATTGGTCTGCGCGTCCAGCAGGCTCAGCACGCTACTGGCCAGCGAGCTGATCTGGTAGGCCACGCTGGCCAGGGATTGGGCGGTGAAGTTCTTGGTTTCCTCCAACGCCTTCACACAGCCATCACCTGACTGACACCAGGGCGGGTTAGCTTAGCTTAGCACAAAGACTGGAGTCAGGGGAGCAGTAGTAGGCTGACCAGACGTCCTCTCCCCGGACATGTCCTCTTCCCCCGGACATGTCCTCTTTTTGAGGCATAACAAAGCGTCCGGCAGGGATTCCAAAAACCTCCGGGATTTTGCGTCGTTGGATATTTGCGTTTCTCTGGGTCTTTCACAAACTAGTTTTTACCCCTTACAAGGTTTGTAAATGGTATCTCCCTTACGGTCCACCTGAACAGTGATTGGTCGACTGATCTCAGGGTTGCCAGATACACAAAATCCCCCTTTTAGGCTTTATATCACAAACAGGCAGAGTAAGAGATGTTAATCGCTCAGCAGTAGTACTAACCTGCAGGTAGTTGTGGTGGCAGTACTCTGCTACCTGCAGCAGGTTCTCGTGGTTCTCCAGCAGAACCTTCCTGGCGGTGGGCGTCTCCTCCATGATCTTCATCACCTCCTCTTCCAACTTCTGCGCCTTCATTGCTGCTTTATATATTATTAGATATAACCCTCTCCCTCCCTCTCTCTGTCTCTCTCTCTATGTCTCTCACTCTCTGTGCCTCTCTTTCTCTCTCTCTAACCCTTACCTTTAAATAAATGAAATTAACTGTTCTTAAACCATGAAAGTATGTGTGAAGATTAATTAAAGATAAGGATTCGATAACACATTCAAATCAGTAAAATAACCTTGATTAAATCAAGTAATATCTAAAAGGGGTCCAAATATTTTTTTCAGTGTATGTCTCTCTCTCCCTCCCTCTCTGTCTCTGTCTCTGTCTCTCTAAGTCTCTCTCTCACTATCTCTCCTCTCTCTCTCTCATTCACTCTAAGTCTCTCTATATCTTTCTATGTATCTCTCTCTCTGTGTCTCTCCCTATGTCTCTCTATGTCTCTCTATGTCTCTCTCCGTGTCCTCTTCATTCTGTAGAAAAAACCTCTAACTTGTTTCTCTTGAGCAACGACCTGCAACCAAAGATCCTCTCTGTCCATGAGGAGGTTTCACTCCTCATGAATATTGAAACTGTTTCCTGGACATTGGGGACGCATCTTTGATTTGACGGGTGGAGTAAGCGGAGCAAAGACTTTGACCAATGCTCTCACATTTAGGGCCAGTAACGATGTTACAAGGATAGACCATTACAAGTTAGTATCAATACCAAATCACTTCATGTTCCCCTTACGGATAACATCCACAGGAGAAAACAAGGGCCCTTTATTCAAAGGTTAAAGTCCCACCTGACCCAGGGTCACCTGGTGCTCACCTGAGACGCTGCTAGAGGCTGAGAGGAGGGGGGCGCTAGGAGACACTGGGCTCCTCTCTCCTCTCTCCTTATGGACATTTAGGATACACTGAGCTCCTCTCTCCTCTCTCCTTATGGACATTTAGGATACATTGAGCTCCTCTCTCCTCTCCTCTCCTCTCCTCTCTCCTTATGGGTGCTAGGAGACACTGAGCTCCTCTCTCCTCTCCTCTCCTCTCTCCTTATGGGTGCTAGGAGACACTGAGCTCCTCTCTCCTCTCCTCTCTCCTTATGGACGTCTAGGATACACTGAGCTCCTCTCTCCTCTCTCCTTATGGACGTCTAGGATACACTGAGCTCCTCTCTCCTCTCTCCTTATGGACGCTAGGATACTCTGAGCTCCTCTCTCCTCTCCTTTCCTTATGGACGCTAGGAGACACTGAGCTCCTCTCTCCACTCTCCTCTCTCCTTATGAACGTTTAGGATACACTGAGCTCCTCTCTCCTCTCTCCTTATGGACGCTAGGAGACACTGAGCTCCTCTCTCCTCTCTCCTCTCTCCTTACGGACGTTAGGATACTCTGAGCTCCTCTCTCCTCTCTCCTTATGGACGCTAGGAGACACTGAGCTCCTCTCTCCTCTCTCCTTATGGACATTTAGGATACATTGAGCTCCTCTCTCCTCTCTCCTTATGGACACTAGGATACACTGAGCTCCTCTCTCCTCTCCTCTCCTCTCCTCTCTCCTTATGGGTGCTAGGAGACACTGAGCTCCTCTCTCCTCTCCTCTCCTCTCTCCTTATGGGTGCTAGGAGACACTGAGCTCCTCTCTCCTCTCTCCTTATGGACGCTAGGAGACACTGAGCTCCTCTCTCCTCTCCTCTCCTCTCCTCTCTCCTTATGGACGTCTAGGATACACTGAGCTCCTCTCTCCTCTCTCCTTATGGACGCTAGGATACTCTGAGCTCCTCTCTCCTCTCCTCTCTCCTTATGGACGTCTAGGATACACTGAGCTCCTCTCTCCTCTCTCCTTATGGACGTCTAGGATACACTGAGCTCCTCTCTCCTCTCTCCTTATGGACGCTAGGATACTCTGAGCTCCTCTCTCCTCTCCTCTCCTTATGGACGCTAGGAGACACTGAGCTCCTCTCTCCTCTCTCCTCGCTCCTCTCTCCTTACGGACGTTAGGATACTCTGAGCTCCTCTCTCCTCTCTCCTTATGGACGCTAGGAGACACTAAGCTCCTCTCTCCTCTCCTCTCTCCTTATGGACGTTAGGATACTCTGAGCTCCTCTCTCCTCTCCTCTCTCTTTATGTCTCCTCCTGTTTTATGGTCTGATGACCATAAAACAACAGAAAAAGACAGGAAACGCCTCAGACATTCCTGGAAGACCACAGAAGAACTCCGGAGGTGAAAATAGCCCTCAAGAGGATCCTGGACTCTTGAAGGTCTCTCAGCCGATTTCAAGTAGTCGTGGATCCTCTTAAGGACTAGAACTTTGACCTGAACCTGCCGGAAGTACCTTGAATCAACGCGATCAACCTGGATCCTCTTCAAGGGTCTCTGAGGGGACAGACACATTGGTCATCTAGTTACCTTCGCATTAAAAATGCAGAAGGTAATGTTTTCGCCGGCGTGTATTTATTTATTTGTGAATATGTCCGTCCGTCAGTTATTCGTCTAACTCAGGCAAAACTGAGCCGATTCTTATGAAACTTGGTGGGATGATTGGTCATGACCCAAGGAACAATCAATTAGTTTTTGGGGGCGTGATTGGGTCAAAGGTCAAGGTCACGAAAAGGTGAAAAACGTAAATTGCGAAGGTATGCGCTCTACCGAGTGCCCATTCTAGTTTACTACATGCAAAGGAACCTGCAGCGCATGGCTAGCATCCTGTTAGCGCCCGCCAGGCGGAGCAGGAGGAGGAGGAGGAGGAGGAGGAGGAGCCTCTGAATCCAGTCAGGAGGAACCATGTAGAAGCAGGAGGGACCAAACAGCCAGGATCTGAGTCCACAGGAGAGGAACCCTGAACACAGTAGGGTCAGAGTCAGAGTCAGGGTTAGAGTTAGAGTTAGAGTCAGAGTTAGGGTCAGAGTCAGAGTCAGGGTTAGAGTTAGAGTCAGAGTCAGAGTCAGGGTTAGAGTTAGAGTTAGAGTTAGAGTTAGAGTTAGAGTCAGAGTTAGGGTCAGAGTCAGAGTCAGGGTTAGAGTTAGAGTTAGAGTCAGAGTCAGAGTTAGGGTCAGAGTCAGAGTCAGGGTTAGAGTTAGAGTTAGAGTCAGAGTTAGGGTCAGAGTCAGAGTCAGGGTTAGAGTCAGAGTCAGAGTTAGAGTTAGAGTTAGAGTTAGGGTCAGAGTCAGAGTCCGAGTTAGGGTCAGAGTTAGGGTCAGAGTTAGGGTCAGAGTCAGAGTTTAGGGTTAGGGTCAGAGTCAGAGTTAGGGTCAGGGTCAGAGTCAGGGTTAGGGTCAGGGTCAGAGTCAGAGTCAGAGTCAGGGTTAGAGTCAGAGTCAGAGTTAGAGTCAGAGTCAGAGTTAGAGTCAGGGTTAGAGTTAGGGTCAGAGTCAGGGTTAGGGTTAGGGTTAGGGTCAGGGTTAGGGTCAGAGTCAGGGTCAGGGTTAGAGTCAGAGTTAGGGTCAGAGTCAGGGTTAGGGTTAGAGTTAGAGTCAGAGTTAGGGGCAGAGTCAGAGTCAGAGTCAGGGTTAGAGTTAGAGTCAGGGTTAGAGTTAGGGTCAGGGTCAGGGTTAGGGTTAGGGTCAGAGTCAGGGTTAGGGTCAGAGTCAGAGTCAGAGTCAGGGTTATGGTCAGGGTCAGAGTTAGTGTTAGAGTTAGAGTCAGGGTTAGAGTTAGAGTTAGGGTCAGGGTTAGGGTCAGAGTCAGGGTTAGGGTCAGAGTCAGGGTCAGGGTTAGAGTTAGGGTCAGAGTCAGGGTCAGGGTTAGAGTTAGAGTCAGAGTCAGGGTCAGGGTCAGAGTCAGGGTTAGGGTCAGAGTCAGGGTCAGAGTCAGGGTTAGGGTCAGAGTCAGAGTCAGGGTTAGGGTCAGAGTCAGGGTTAGGGTTAGGATCAGAGTCAGAGTCAGGGTTAGGGGCAGGGTCAGAGTCAGGGTTAGGGGCAGGGTCAGGGTCAGAGTCAGGGTCAGGGTCAGGGTCAGAGTCAGGGTCAGAGTAAGAGTCAGGGTCAGAGTCAGGGTCAGAGTTAGGGTCAGAGTCAGAGTTTAGGGTCAGAGTCAGAGTTAGGGTCAGGGTCAGAGTCAGGGTTAGGGTCAGAGTCAGAGTCAGGGTCAGAGTCAGGGTTAGGGTCAGAGTCAGGGTCAGAGTTAGGGTCAGAGTCAGGGTTAGGGTCAGAGTCAGGGTCAGAGTAAGAGTCAGGGTTAGGGTCAGAGTCAGGGTTAGAGTCAGGGTCAGAGTCAGGGTCAGGGTCAGAGTCAGAGTTAGGGTCAGAGTCAGAGTCAGGGTTAGGGTCAGAGTCAGAGTTAGGGTCAGAGTAAGAGTCAGGGTTAGGGTCAGAGTCAGGGTTAGAGTCAGGGTTAGGGTTAGGGTCAGGGTCAGAGTCAGGGTCAGAGTTAGGGTTAGGGTCAGAGTCAGGGTTGAGGTCTCCAGTCCAGAGGGGCGTCCTCTGTCTGAGCTCCAGGTCTTTGGCCCAAACCTGTTCTGTTAAGGCTGAGCAAGGCGTGAACCCAAAAGCATAACAAGGAGTTCCTTCAAAATAAAAGGGTTTCTTTAATATAGCGCTGAGCAGAACCAAAGTCTGGCAACAGGAAACGATCTACAACATGCAGAGGTAAGACCTCAGTCTAAATAGGGAGAGTCCTAATTGGTGATCAGTCTCAGCTGCTCCGGCAATCACCGCCCAGGGGAGGGAGGAGACAGCCACAGCCTAGTGGCCACAAGGACCGGGAAACAGGAACAGGAAATACAGGGGAACTCTGGATCGTTTTGATGAAAACAGACCATGTTTAACAGGAAGAGGTTTGATGGAGACCAGTTGGGACTCCCCAGGCTTGGCCTCTTGGGGTTCATGGTGCAGGTGACCCCAGAGGGTCGCTCTGTGGACCCCGGATGCTCCAGTGCTGCTCTGAGTTGTCAGTCGAGGCCAAAGGATGAGCTGAGGCTCGCAGGTCGTACGCATGTCATCACACGCCTCAGGCCGTCCTCCTGGCCCAGCTGGTCCGGGGGTCTTTTTGCGCCCCCGTGAGGACCCAGCAGTCAGCACCGGTATTACAAGTCAGTGTTGAGGTCCATTCAACCCTCTGGGGTTCTTCACACAGGTTCTAGGAGGCCTGTGAGGGACCCTGGACCCAGCAGACCCAGGACCCTCAGATCTCTCAGAACAGATCGTCACTAAGACTGTGAGGATGTTCGTCTCCTTGAATGACATCCGAGTGAGACCTCTGCACGTGTTTTCTCCTCTGTGTGTGAAACTGCTCAAACCACTTCCTGTTTTACCTCAGAGGAAATATACATACCAGTACTACTATATATACAAATATATGAGTGCTGTTAATACTACAGCAACAGTTCATATAGGAGAATATTTAACATAGATAGACAGCACTAAGGTCTAACTAGACCAGTACAGAGAGGAGTCCTCTATCAGGACTAAGGTCTAACTAGACCAGTACAGAGAGGAGTCCTCTATCAGGACTAAGGTCTAACAAGACCAGTACAGAGAGGAGTCCTCTATCAGCACTAAGGTCTAACAAGACCAGTACAGAGAGGAGTCCTCTATCAGCACTAAGGTCTAACTAGACCAGTACAGAGAGGAGTCCTCTATCAGGACTAAGGTCTAACAAGACCAGTACAGAGAGGAGTCATCTATCAGCACTAAGGTCTAACAAGACCAGTACAGAGTTAGTCCTCTATCAGGACTAAGGTCTAACTAGACCAGTACGGAGAGGAGTCCTCTATCAGCACTAAGGTCTACCAAGAGCAGTACAGAGAGGAGTCCTCTATCAGGACTAAGGTCTAACAAGACCAGTACAGAGAGGAGTCCTCTATCAGGACTAAGGTCTAACTAGACCAGTACGGAGGAGTCCTCTATCAGGACTAAGGTCTAACTAGACCAGTACGGAGGAGTCCTCTATCAGGACTAAGGTCTAACTAGACCAGTACGGAGGAGTCCTCTATCAGGACTAAGGTCTAACCAGACCAGTACGGAGGAGTCCTCTATCAGGACTAAGGTCTAACCAGACCAGTACAGAGGAGTCCTCTATCAGGACTAAGGTCTAACCAGACCAGTACGGAGGAGTCCTCTATCAGGACTAAGGTCTAACCAGACCAGTACGGAGGAGTCCTCTATCAGGACTAAGGTGAAAATGAAAGACGATGATGGGAAGTGATTCTTTAATGTGACCCGCCTCATCAACGTCTTCCCCGGTCGTCCGGGCGACCGGGGTCTAGGACTTGTTTCCCGGGGCGACCGGGGTCTAGGACTTGTTGCCTGGGGCGACCGGGTTCCAGGGCTGGTTGCCCGGGGCGACCGGGTTCCAGGGCTGGTTCCCAGGAGCTCCGTCTTTATCGCTCTTCCCCAGAGGGTTCAGGTGGCAGCTGGAGACCAGGTCCCTGGAGGACACAGACACACACTCAGAGCCTGCTACCCAGTGGGTCCAGGACCGGGTGGGTCCAGGACCAGGAGGGTCCCGGACCAGGACCTACCTGAACTGGCTGTAGCAAACCCCCTGGCTGACAGCCCTCAGCTTGGCCTGGTTCTCTCGGTGGTGGCGCCGCTCGGTCAGAACCGCCGCCTGCAACTCGCCCTCGAGCAGCGAGAAGTCGATGACATCATCGGACCCCGCCATGACCTGATGAATCGGCTGCAGCACTGATCACAGGTACAAGTACTAATACTAGTGTACAAGTACAGTAAACAGAGATGCTATGTGGGCAGCTTCATAACCAAGAGGACGGGAGTACGGGAGGACGGGAGGACGAGAGGACGGGAGGACGAGAGGACGGGAGGACGACGGGAGGACGAGAGGACGGGAGGACGAGAGGACGAGAGGACGGGAGGACGAGAGGACGAGAGGACGGGAGGACGAGACGAGAGGACGAGAGGACGAGAGGACGGGAGGACGGAGGACGAGAGGACGGGAGGACGAGAGGACGGGAGGACAAGAGGGAGGAGGCGAGAGGACGGAGGACGAGGACGGGCAGGAGGACGAGAGGACGGGAGGACGGGAGAACGGGAGGAGGAGGGGACGAGAGGACGAGGAGGACGGAGGAGGGGGAAGAGGGGGGGAGGGACGAGGAGGGAGAGGAGGGAGGAGAGGAGGACGGGAGGACGAGAGGACGGGAGGAGGAGAGGACGAGAGGACGGGAGGACGAGAGGACGGGAGGACGGGAGGACGAGAGGACGGGAGGACGAGAGGACGGGAGGACGAGAGGACGAGAGGACGAGAGGACGAGAGGACGAGAGGACGGGAGGACGAGAGGACGGGAGGACGGGAGGACGGGAGGACGGGAGGGAGGACGAGAGGACGAGAGGACGGGAGGACGAGAGGACGAGAGGACCTCTCTGACTAGTGCACAAGTACTCTGTTAGTAGTACTAATACTAGTGCACACGTACTGTTAGTAGTAGTAATAGTAATACTAGTGCACACGTACTAGCTCACCTGAAGCTGGAGATACTCGTGGATCAGAAACAACAAACCGTCTCCTTGGCAACGGGATGGCGGACCGCGGCTGCGCACTGCGCGACAATCAGCTGTTCTCTGTTGTGACCTGTTGGCATCAGGAGGCGGCCCGGGGGGGCCGGGGGGACCGGGGGGACCGGGGGACCGGGGGACCGGGGGACCGGGGGGACGGACGGAGGTCTCACTGTGGTTCGCTGGGTCACACGGCTGAGCTCGGATGAACTGGTTTAAACTGGCGCGGTTGACGCAGCGCATCGTTTCTTCTTCTATCTGACTGGAGTTCAGGAGCTCAGTGCTGCCGCCTCAGGACGGAGGAGGAACTACACCATTCTGCCCCCACCTGCTGGGCGATGGGGGCATGTGCAGCATCAATGCTTATTTAAATAAAACCTAGCAACTATAATAGACTTCTATACAACCAGGAGGTGGTCAGGAGAGAGAATGCAGCTTTAACACATGAAGCAGACTTCTTTACAAACAGGAGTCGCCCCTGGTGGTCAAAAGAGAGAATGTAGCTTTAACACATGACACTTTTAAGCCCCACTATGTAGTGTTTCCCTTGTAGCGCCCCCTTCAGGTATTTAACGTGTACTTCAGTGTGGTAAATACCCAGTTACGATAGATCAGGTGTGGTGAACCTCTGGCTCTGAGCCATATATGGCTCTTCCGGTGTCTCTTTTGAGTTTGAGTTAAATAATAATCTCCTTCCCCCTGTAAAGCCTAGTTTATGTTTCTCCGTCGCGTCGCGCCGTGTCGACGCGGCCGCGGACCTTGAGCATTCGAAGTTCTGCGTCGAGGGAACGCGTTGCTCTGCGATTCACCGCCACGTCGCCAGGGCTTTGTGTGTGTGTGTGTGTGTGTGTGTGTGTGTGTGTGTGTGTGTGTGTGTGTGTGTGTGTGTGTGTGTGTGTGTGTGTGTGTGTGTGTGTGTGTGTGTGTGTGTCTGTTTTCGGTGTGGTTTCATGGATTATAGCAGAATCCGTGCTTCCGGTCACAGTCTTCTGTTTGGTCCATTGTTGCTACCGGTCCACGATAACTTTTACAAATGGCGGTGTAGGAAGACAGACCGGAAAATATACTTACTGCTGGGAATCACGTTCTGAGCGGACCAATCACAGCGCTTGCGGTCCGCGTCAACTCGACACGTAGTTAGGATTGTTTGGAGGCGCGCGTCAGGCTCAGCTTAGGCTCAGCGTAGGCTCAGCGTAGGCTCAGCGTAGGCTCAGCGTAGGGTCTCCGTAGGCTCAGCGTAGGCTCAGCGTAGGGTCAGCGTAGGCTCAGCGTAGGCTCAGCGTAGGCTCAGCGTAGGGTCAGCGTAGGGTCTGCGTAGGGTCTGCGTAGGGTCTGCGTCGACGCGCCGCGCCTGAGAAGCATAAACTAGGCTTAACTTTCTCTCTCCTCCAGATGACAGCAGCAGTAATGTCAGGTCCCTTTCTTAAAGACGTCTTTGTTCTTTAAACTAAAGGTCTGTTATTGGTGTTCTCCACACAGCATGTCTCTCTGTCTCTACGTCGCGTAGCGGAGACAATAAAGAGTCCCCTGTGAGGTGGACTGGACTATGTGACGCTGGTCATCATGACAGAAAGCAGGTCGGAGTAAAGAAGAGTCGTCGCGGACCGGGTGTGACGAGCAGTCAACAGATTCCACCGAAAAAGAAAAAAATGATTTCTCCCCTCATCACCGCGGGCCGGAGGAGACGTACAGTCGGGCCGTAACCATGGCACCACTGCCCTACACCTTCCTCCTCGGGAACTAGACGCGTGAGCCAGAGACGTTTCATTTCATTTAATCCCCTCCACGCTGACTTTGTTCTATATCTGTAATACACAAACAACACGATAAAACATACAGCGTTTTACAGATTAGCATTTATAAAATTCACCTGACAAAAAAATCTCTCTAAAACTCGTCCCTATAACACATTCATATGTGTTTAATAACCTGTGGTGTCCCTCAGGGAGACGTCCTGGGTCCTCCGAACCTTCTGTTGATGCTGATCATATTGACAAACACTTTGATGATCCTCTCGCTCCTCCTGAAGGGGGCGTGGCCTACGTGCTTAACCTAGCATAGCACAAAGACTTCCTGTTTTCATAGAACGGCTTCTTCGTCTCTGCAGTGACTCGAGTCAATAAATGGACATTTGGATTCAAAGACGTCCTATTGATTTAAAACGTCTCTGTTCTCCGGAGACAGTGAACGCCACACATCCGCTGCTCCTGAACCGAGACCGTATAAACATGGACAGGGAGGAGAGACGACAACATGAGGACCTCAGCAGCGAGGCGTCCAGGAAGTGGAGAACATGGGGAACCATGGCTCTGTGGTTCTGAAGGGTTCTGCTGGTTGTCTCTGGAACCGTTGACCCAACAGGAACCTCCGCTGAGGACGGACGCGGTCCCGAAGGTCCAGAGATGTGAAGATTCCACTTTGTCTCTCAGAAGCGCTGTGGAGGAGGTTCCACCTGGGTCCGATGACGGTTCTACACGGGTCCTGTTTGGAGAGTGAGATGCTGGTTCTGGTGGTTCTGCTGGTTCTGGGTTGGTCAGGTTTCATTCAGGGCCTGCTGATCCCCTATGAGAGCTTCAAGACCTCCACGCGTACAACAGCCCAACAGCCCTTCAAAGAAATGTCCACCCAACAGGAGGCGGAGACGTTTGGGTCCAGAGGGTTCTGGAGGGTTCTGGAGGGTTCTGGAGGGTTCTGGACCAGCTGCTCCTCAATCCCAGAGACTGAGTCCTTTGCCTTGATGCTTCTCGGCTCCTCGCGTGCCAGACCCGGGTTCTGGGTGGAGGTCCCGGAGCAGCTCCAGGAGGTCCAGGAGGTCCCCCTACTGCTGGTGGAAGACGGCGTGGAACTCTTTGAGCATGAGCTCCACGATCTGGCTCTGGAACACCATGTGCAGCGTCATGTTGGAGGACTCGGTCTGGGGGCGGAGCAACGTGGGCCCGAACACGATGGCGACGCTCTGGAACGACATCCTGTTGTTCTCCTTGTGCTCGATCACCCTGCGGAGAGAGAGGGCGTCAGGCCCGCTCCAGGGGGAGGCGGCCAGGGGGCGGGGCCTCACCGGCGCAGGTGTCTGAACAGCAGCTCCATGGTGTCGTGGTTGGGCAGCGGCAGCAGGCGGACCAGGTCCCTCAGGTAGGACACCTTCAGGCTGTAGTCCTGCACCTCTGGGGACAGAGCGCAGCGTCGGACCGCCTCACAGGCCTAGCGGTCCCCGTGGTCTGGGGGTCTGGTGGTCTGGGGGTCTGGTGGTCTAGGTCTGGGGGTCTGGGGGTCTGGTGGTCTGGGGTCTGGTGGTCTAGGTCTGGGGGTCTGGTGGTCTAGGTCTGTGGGTCTGGTGGTCTAGGTCTGGGGGTCTGGTGGTCTAGGTCTGGGGGTCTGGTGGTCTAGGTCTGGGGGTCTGGTGGTCTGGGTCTGGTGGTCTGGTGGTCTAGGTCTGGGGTCTGGTGGTCTAGGTCTGTGGGTCTGGTGGTCTAGTAGTCTGGTGGTCTGGGGGTCTAGTGGTCTGGTGGTCTGGGGTCTAGTGGTCTGGGTCTGGTGGTCTGGGTCTGGTGGTCTGGGTCTGGTGGTCTGGGTCTGGGGGTCTTACGGATGGCGCTGATGAAGGGCTGGAAGCAGCTGAAGGGGAACAGCGGCTCTGGGAGTTCCCTCAGGAACAGCTTCAGAGCTCCAGCGATCACATGGACCTCGTCCCACTGGCCGTCCTCCAGGTCCAGCTGCTCCTCTAGCAGACCACAAGACCACAGGTCACAGGACAACAAGACCACAAGACCACAGGACCACAGGACAACAAGACCACAGGACACAGGACAACAAGACCACAGGACAACAAGACCACAGGACCACAGGACACAGGACAACAAGACCACAGGACAACAAGACCACAGGACAACAAGACCACAGGACCACAGGACACAGGACAACAAGACCACAGGACAACAAGACCACAGGACAACAAGACCACAGGACCACAGGACACAGGACAACAAGACCACAAGACCACAAGACCACAAGACCACAGGACAAGACCACAGGACAACAAGACCACAGGACAAGACCACAGGACAACAAGACCACAGGACCACAGGACACAGGACAACAGGACAACAAGACCACAGGACAAGACCACAGGACAACAAGACCACAGGACCACAGGACACAGGACAACATGACAACAAGACCACAGGACAACAAGACCACAGGACAACAAGACCACAGGACCACAGGACACAGGACAACAGGACAACAAGACCACAGGACAACAAGACCACAGGACCACAGGTCACAGGACAACAAGACCACAGGACAACAAGACCACAGGACAACAAGACCACAGGACAACAAGACCACAGGACCACAGGACAACAAGACCACAGGACCACAAGACCACAGGACAACAAGACCACAGGAACACAGGACAACAAGACCACAGGACAACAAGACCACAGGGCCACAGGACACAGGACAACAAGACCACAGGACAACAAGACCACAGGACAAGACCACAGGACCACAGGACACAGGACAACAGGACAACAAGACCACAGGAACACAGGACAACAAGACAACAATACCACAGGTCACAGGACAACAAGACCACAGGAACACAGGACAACAAGACCACAGGACCACAAGACCACAAGACCACAGGTCACAGGACAACAATACCACAGGACCACAAGACCACAGGACCACAAGTCACAGGACCACAAGACCACAGGACCACAAGACCACAGGACCACAAGTCACAGGACAACAAGACCACAAGACTACAAGACCACAGGACAAGACCACAAGACCACAGGTCACAGGACAACAAGACCACAGGACAACAAGACCACAGGACCACAAGACCACAGGACAACAAGACCACAGGACCACAAGACCACAAGACAGGCAGACAGACAGATAGGCAGACAGGCAGACGGTTACCGTGGTCCGCTTTGTGTCTCAGTCTCTGGATCACAGCCAGGTTTCCACTCACTCTGTAGATCCCGTCAACATCCAGACCTGAAGACACGCCGCAGTCAGCTGGAGACACGGAGTCTCTGTGTGTGTGTGTGTGTGTGTGTGTGTGTGTGTGTGTGTGTGTGTGTGTGGTGTGTCTGTCTGTCTGTGTGTGTCTGTGTGTGTGTGTGTGTGTGTGTGTGTGTGTGTGTGTGTGTCTGTGTGTGTTTCTGTGTGTGTGTACCTCTCCTCTCCACTGCTCTGATACACTTCTCCATGAACCTCGGGGTGGTGCTGTTCTCTCGGTGACTCAGGGTGTCCAGGTGACAGCCGAACACGTTGTCTGGACAACAGGAGAAGGTCACAATGTAAACAACGTAAGCAACATTAAAAACGTAAACAACATTAACAACGTAAACAACATTAACAATGTAAACAACATTCACGTAAATATTAACAATGTAAAAATTAACAAACAAACAACATTAAAAACCGAAACAACATCCAAAATGTAAACAACATAAACAACGTCAAGAACGTAAACAACATTGAAAATGTAAATGATTCTCAATGTTAACAAATACAAAATATATAATAAAAACCTAAATAACCTAAACAATGTCTATGTGAACAACATGAATAAAGTAAACAAGGCCATGAGGTCAACAGGTCACACCTCGGATGTAGCCTCTCTCCTTCACGCTCTCCAGGGTCGGCCGGCGCTGCAGGAAACGACGGAGTTTAGTCCGGACGCGTCTCTGCTCCGTGTCTGAGGAGGAACTCCTGGAGGCTGGAGGAGGAGGAGGAGGAGCACAAACAGTCAGAGCCTTACCCCCCAACCCTCGGGTCAGGGAGGAGACCCTCTGGTTCTCCGGGACCCAGATGGTATATGTACATGTACTACTATATGTACTGTATATGTAGTACTCTATATAGACGTGTAGTACTATATGTATATGTAGTGTTTAGATTGACTCACTTGTCCTCTTCTTGTCTTTGTCCTCTTTGTCTGAAGCAGCTTCATCTTCGTCCTCCGACACGTGGTCCTTTTCCTGAACCATGAAACAACATGTCACGGTGTAGCAGTGATGACACGGTGAAACAGTGATGTGACTGTGTAGCGGTGATGTCACGGTGTAGCGGTGATGACACAGTGAAACGTGATGTGACTGTAGCGGTGATATCACGGTGTAGCGGTGATGTCACGGTGTAGCGGTGATGACACGGTGAAACAGTGATGTGACTGTGTAGCGGTAATGTCACGGTGTAGCAGTGATGACACGGTGATGTGACTGTGTAGCGGTGATGTCACGGTGTAGCGGTGATGACACGGTGATGTGACTGTGTAGCGGTGATGTCACGGTGTAGCGGTGATGACACGGTGAAACGTGATGTGACTGTGTAGCGGTGATGTGACTGTGTAGCGGTTATGTCACGGTGTAGCGGTGACGACACGGTGTAGCGGTGATGACGCAGTGAAACGGTGATAGCGGTGATGAAACGGTGATGACACGGTGATGTGACTGTGTAGCGGTGATGACACGGTGTAGCGGTGATGACACGGTAATGTGACTGTAGCGGTGATGTCACGGTGTAGTGGTGATGTCACGGTGTAGCAGTGATGACACGGTGAAACGGTAATGTGACTGTGTAGCGGTGATGTCATGGTGTAGTGTGATGTCGCGGTGTTGGTTACCAGCTGTCTCATGGTGTCCTGCATCACTTTCAGCCAGTCGTTGATGATGCTCTCGGTGTCGTATTGCATCAGGTACTCGCAGCCATGACGGGTCTTCAGCTGCAACACAAACAAACAAACAAACAATCCTAGTCTTTTAAACAAACCCAGAACTTGCCGATGAAAGGATTTATTCTTGAAAGAAGAGGCTCAAGGAGTACAAGAGAGCGGGGACATATAGTGAGTAGTAATAGGGGAGGGGCCTCCACTGGCAGTACACTACAACAACCACAGGGGGCAGCAGTCACATGATGACGTCACACGTGGACTCCAGACGGTCAGCAACTCTTTTCCTGAACACACCTCCAGGACGTTCTTCTTGGAGGACTTGTCCTTGGCGGCCCAGCCCACGGAGGCTCCTCTCAGCTCCACCGTGTATTCTGGAACAATCTGAGATGTTTTACTCTGAAGGAGACAGGAAGTCATCATCATCAGAGAGAGGGATCACTTCTGTGATTGGTCAAAGGACTGACGAGTTGGCACACATTAAAATCTTTACATGTTTAATGTCATTAGTTAATTACAGAGAAGAACAACAACAAGAATTAAAGCTGCAAGCAGCGTTGAACGGGTCCTCGTTCCTGCTTCGCACGTCGGGAGTGCCGGCCGAACGCCGGCCCCCTAGGCGGAGAACGCAGGCCCACCGGTCGGGCGTTTGACCGTTTGTCACGCGACACGGATTTTACTTTGCTAGTCGGTGGCGATTTGCCTCTGAGTGAAAAAAAAGGCTTGCTGATGTCCTCAGGCCGTGAATTCTATGAAGCAGGAGAAGTTTGGAGCAGATTCGAGCGAGTTCAGTGTAGCCAGCAGGGGGCGCTGTGACAATTTTAAGATATAAATGCATCATGTGTATGATCCACGTGAAGTGTAGACCTTGTCAGTTAAACTACAAGTGAATGTGATGCTTTTTAGGCTGATTTACTTTGGCCACTCAGTGGCACTGTGACTAGAATTTAAAATTAGCATATGCATGTCTTCAGGGTCAGTATGTGAAGACATACGAGGGATACGGAGCAGATTGGATAATGTATGGTCGAGTACATGTTAATGGCGAATGGCGTTTCTTTGCCGGTCCGGAAATCGAACAAACTTTAATATTTTTTAGTAAAAGTCTGCCCACCCGTGTGCGCACATCACAGTTGAGAGCGAGGCGCACGCGCTCAGACGCATCTCTCTTATTCTGCCCGTTTTGTGATATAAAGCCTAAAAGGGGGATTTCGTTTATCTGGCAACCCTGAGATCAGTCGACCAATGACTGTTCAGGTGGAACGTAAGGGAGATACCATTTACAAAACTTGTAAGGGGTAAAAAACTAGTTTGTGAAAGACCCAGAGCAGGGTTGCTCACACTTTTTCAGCATGCGAGCTACTTCTAATGTGACCAAGTCAAGACGATCGACCAAGTTTTCACAATAGGCGTTACTGCCCCGCTATCCCCAGGGCGTGAGGATACTGCCATCCTGGACGATCTGTCTGATATGTGCGCCATACCCATTTAAGGCCGCACAGTGCACTGCTCGCACTCAAACGGCTGTCTGAGACATTCTCAGAGCATAACCTTCATTGGTGTCGCTCTAGATACAGCCACTAAGCGGGTCTGTCCGTCACTCAAGTGGGTGGACGGCATCCTCCGCAGCCTTCCCCTCTCTGAGGGGGCAGGTGGCTGTCTTTATCCTCTTTTCTTGCCTATCGGGCAAGTTCTTGGGCTGCTGTCGCTGCGCCCTTTGCATGGAGGGCCCAAGGTGGGGCGCAGTCTGGCGGTACAGGACTTCCAGAGGACAGTCTATTCGCCATACTTCACTTAGCAGTGAAACAGTTCCTGCCATACTTGGGAGGGAATATAAAGTTGTTGGGCGAGACATCGCCTCAACCCCGTTGTTCTGACTTAATTTATTAAGTCTGCTTTCTTTATTGTTTAAGCTCGTCCAAGAAGGACACCTGCTGTTGCATTTTGGTATTGCACCTTAAGTGCCTTTGTTTTTGTTCCGCCAGTAAAATCTAGTTTGAACGTGTTGAAAGAGCTGTACGGACCGAAAGGTCAGAGCCTCGGAGTAAATACGTCCGTAAGTGTTATATGTTACTATCATTTGAGACATAAGATGTTTAACCGTTACAAAATATCTCTGTGATAATTATAAGAAACAAATTAGCATAATTGTACGTTTGGTTATGAACCTATGCTGGCATGACAAGCTTGCTAACCAACTTGTGTTCACTAACTATGTAGCTTGTCTGATATGTCTGATTATTGTCTGATATGTCTAGCATTTGTTTGTTTACAAGACACATGTTTAATGATGTATTACTGAAACATATGGTGATATGTTGTCTTTCTGTTTATTTTATAGTTTTACCACATCACATATGAGAAAAGAATGAACATCTGGAAGTAAAGTTCTAAAACGAAACATTCTGGAGCGTCATTCCTTCTTCACTATAAGGTTAACTATCTGTCTGTGCCTTGTAAGAATGCACACAATTGCTAGGACAGAATAGTAAAAGGACGTTTACACAGCGAGTGAAGACAAAGAAGCAGCATCGAACCACTCAACTCGTCAGAAACGCACAGCTAAAAAATGACGACATCGCAAGAAGACAAAGCACAAGCGGCTTTAGAAACGAGGTCTCACATAAGCAGCAGGTCCAGCGCTTCAACAGCTAGCAACGCTGCCACAAAAGCAAAGGCTAAAGCTGAAGCATCAAAAGTGATATTCGCCTATGGAGAGAAGGAAGCAGCTATGCTTAGGGAGAAAGCTCGCATTGAAGAACAAAAGCAGAACGTATTAGCTGAAGCAACACGCCGCAAAGCAGAGGTGGAGGCTGATCTTCAAATGCTACAGTTAGAGAAGGAGGCAAAAGCAGCGTCCATAGAAGCAGACGTTTATCAGGCTGCAGCCGACTGGGAAGACGACCAGCTACTGGATGCAAGCGATGAAAACCAAGCTCAGCGCACCAGGGAGTACGTGCAGAACACTCCAGTGCAACACGCTCAACAGCCACTCCTTGCATCACAGCAGACACACAGAGAACCAAGCCGTCCTCTTCAAGCAACTGCTCAGCTGCATATGCCTCAGCTGCAACACCCTGCTCAATTGTTCCCTCAGGCAACCAACCACCCACAGCTGAGCGGAGCTGACAACGCGGGCCTCCATGACGATCCAACGTCAAGCAGACACCCCATAATACCCTCTTCTCACACAGCCAACCTTCCACTGCGTCGCAGAGCCGACTACGTGAGCCCAAACAACATTCCAACGCCAAGCAGGTACCCCCTAACGCCCCCTTCTCATGCAACATTGGGCCACTACACTGATGCGCCACCTCCAATGCCAGACTTCTCCACA
This sequence comes from Liparis tanakae, assembly GCA_036178185.1. Taxonomy (NCBI): domain Eukaryota; kingdom Metazoa; phylum Chordata; class Actinopteri; order Perciformes; family Liparidae; genus Liparis; species Liparis tanakae. Next base: position 19,745,434 of record CM070091.1, on the reverse strand, counting down.
TACTTGATAAGGAAAGAGATGGTGAGCTCAGGATTGATCCAATTCGACGATCGCCCAGAGAACTATTGGGCATGGTAAACGTCTTTCCAAAGCATCACACAGGACCTCAACCTGACACACAGAGAAGAACTCGACCTACTCATCAAATGGCTTGGTCCGGAGTCAGCCACTCATGCCAAGCGAATCAGGTCAGTCCATGTCACAAGTCCAGATAAAGCAGTGGAGACCATATGGCAGCGGCTAGAGGACTGCTACGGCTGCCCAGAGGTGATCGAACATGCCCTACTGAAACGACTTGAAGATTTCCCTCGAATCTCAAATAAAGAACCTCGCCAACTGAGAGAGCTGGGAGACCTGCTACAAGAGCTAGAGTCTGCAAAGTGGAGCGGCCTAACACGGGGGCTTGCATATCTCGACACGGCTAGAGGTGTGAAACCCATAGTTGAAAAACTCCCATACGGCCTTCAAGAAAACTGGGTCACACAAGGCTCCAGGTACAAAGAAGAGTTCAAGGTATCATTTCCACCTTTCAGTTTTTTCGTGAAGTTTATCTGCAAGCAAGCAAGCAAGGACTCGAAATTACCCGAGTTTCTTCTCCTCCTCATCCAATTACTCAAACAGCATGAAAACAGACAGACCAACCAACGTGAGTAACAAACCATCGGTCTTTGTTAAGAAAACTGAGGTGTCAGCAGGAACTCAAAACTTTCCCAGGAGCCAAACAGACAAGCAGAACAATGAACCAGACAAACATTGTGCCATCCACAACAAACCTCACCCCCTCTTCAAGTGTCGGGCCTTTAGGATTAAGCACCTGGATGACCGTAAGGCCTATCTTAGGGAAAATTATATTTGTTATCGTTGCTGTGCCTCAGCTAAACATGTTTTAAAAGACTGCAAACTGTCTGTTAAGTGCAGAGAATGTGGTAGTGACAGGCATGTGTCTGCCCTACATCATGGTCCCGCCCCCTGGTCATCTGACGAGACCATGAGTGAACCAGAGCAAAGCGAACAGCAACTTGATGTCATTACGAAATGCACAGAAATATGTGTCACTTCTCCCCAACCCAGGTCGTGCTCCAAAGTATGCCTGGTCAAAGTGTATCCTTCAAAACATCTGGAAAGAGCTCAACATGTTTATGCAATATTGGATGAACAGAGCAACAGGTCACTGGCCAAGACACAGTTCTTCAACCTGTTCCGCATCGGAGGCGACTCCTCTCCCTACACGCTGAGGACCTGCTCAGGCACAGTTGAGACGGCGGGGAGAAAGGCATGTAGCTTCACAGTAGAGTCACTCGATGGGAAATCTACAGTAGCACTTCCTCCCCTCATCGAATGCAACACAATGCCAGATGACAAGTCAGAAATTCCAACGGCAGACATCACACAACACTTTGCTCACCTCTCTCCAGTGCGAGACAAGATACCACCTCTAGATCCGGACGCGCAGATACTTCTTCTCCTGGGGAGAGACGTCCTGAGTGTGCACAAGGTACGTGAGCAGTACAATGGCCCTCACAACACACCGTATGCACAACGCTTAGATTTGGGCTGGGTCATCGTGGGCGAGATCTGCCTCGACAGGGTCCATCAACCAGCTGAAGTTAATGTCTACAAGACAAACATACTCTCTAATGGCAGAACCTCATTCTTCACACCGTGCACTAAAAGCATCCAAGTCAAAGAGCGAGTGGGCCCTGGTGCCCTCTTGTGCCGCCCAGACTCACCACGTGAAGCTTGTCCTCTCATCGACCAAGACCGCCTTGGAGAGAATATCTTCAAGAGAAGCGCAAATGACGAAAAACTTGCCCTCTCAATTGAAGACAACATCTTCCTGGAGGCGATGGACAGCGATGTGTATCTTGACGAAGACAACCACTGGGTGGCGCCATTGCCATTTCGCTCGCCGAGAACACGGCTGCCGAACAACAAGGAACAGGCAATGAAAAGGCTGACTTTGTTACAGCGCACGGTCCAGAAAAAGCCAGGTATGAAAGAACACTTCTTTGAGTTCATGCAGAAGGTAATAGAAAACCGTCAAGCCGAAGCCGCTCCACCCACGCAGCCTGGTGAGGAGTTGTGGTATTTGCCGATATTTGGAGTTTATCACCCCCAAAAGCCAGCCAAATTAGAGTGGTGTTCGACTCTAGTGCTCAGTTTCACAACGTCTCACTCAACGATGTACTACTCACTGGGCCTGACCTCAATAACACATTGATTGGCGTCCTGCTACGTTACCGCAAAGAAAAGATTGCCAATACTGCTGACATTGAGCAAATGTTTTACAGTTTCAAGGTGAGAGAAGACCACCGCAACTATCTTCGCTTTCTGTGGCACAAAGACAACTGCCCCAGCAAGGAAATCATTGACTACAGAATGACTGTACATGTGTTCGGGAACAGCCCCTCCCCAGCTGTAGCGATATACGGGCTCCAGTGCACAGCAGAACGTGGCGAAGCAGAATACGGCAAAGACGCCAAAGAATTTGTTATGCGCAACTTTTATGTCGACGATGGGATTACTTCTGTCTCCAGCGAAAGCCTGGCTGTTGATCTGCTGAGAAGGACACAAAGAATGCTGGCAGAAACAAACCTGAGACTCCACAAGGTGGCGTCTAACAGCACCACAGTCATGGAGGCTTTCCTCCCTGAGGAGAGAGCAAAGGAACTTAAGGACTTGGATTTGAGTGCTGACACATTACCTCTTCAACGGAGTCTTGGCATTAGCTGGGATTTAACAACAGACTGCTTCACATTCAGAGTATCACGAGAAGTCAAACCGTTCACTAGGAGAGGGACGCTCTCAACGGTCAACAGCGTGTATGACCCTCTGGGACTTGCGTCTCCAATCACAGTGCAAGGAAAGGCTCTTGTCAGAGACTTCACCTCTCTGCAACAAGACTGGGATAAGCCTCTCCCTACAGAGAAGAGGGCTCAGTGGGAAGCATGGACGACATCCCTCACCGACCTCGAGCTCCTGCACATTCCAAGACCTTATGTTCCAGTCTCGCTCTCTCAAACCCATGACAAAGAGCTGTGTGTCTTCTCAGACGCATCCATTCTGGCCATAGCAGCAGTGGTGTATCTGAGGGTCAAAGATTCAAAAGGTCAGTACCATGTTGGATTTGTGATGAGCAAGGCCAAGCTAGCCCCATTTCCTGCTCACACTGTCCCGCGCTTAGAGCTGTGCGCTTCAGTGCTCGCTGTCGAGCTCATGGAGCTCATAAAGGAAGAATTAGACACAGAACTGCGTGTGAAGTTCTACAGACAGCCGTGTAGTGCTTGGCTACATTCACAACACAACAAGATTCCACATGTACGTAGTCAACAGAGTAACGCGTATACGAAAATCCACAGCACCTCATCAGTGGCAATATGTCCGGACAGATCAGAATCCAGCCGACCACGGCACCAGACCCATGCCTCCAGCTCACTTGCAGCTCACAAACTGGTTCTCTGGACCTGCGTTCCTGCAACAGCCAGATGCAGTAGAAAACAGCGTGGTGGAGCATTTCCAACTCATAGGCCCAGATCTGGCCATGGAGATTCGACCCCAAGTAACCACATTGGCCACCAAGGTCACAAACCCGTCGCTAGGCACACACAGATTCCAACGCTTTTCTAGCTGGAAATCTCTTGTGAGAGCTATTGCCACACTCACCCATGTAACAAAGTCATTCTCTCAATCGACTGACACACAGACCTGCAAGAAATGGCATATGTGCATGTTACCTGGCACTATAGAACTTTCACAAGCCAAGTCTACCATCAACAAAGCTGTACAGCGAGAAGCGTACGAAGATGAATTCAAAAGCCGCACCCAACACAGAAGTGTGTCACAAGACAGCTCACTCAAGAGACTAGATCCCTTCATCGACAGCGAGAGACTGATGAGAGTGGGCGGTCGCTTACAAGCAGCTGATCTTTCAGACCAAGAAAAACATCCTCTGATCATGCCACCAAACCACCATGTAGCCAATCTGCTCATTCAGCACTACCACAGTCAAGTAGCACATCAAGGCCGTCACTTTACCATGGGCGCGATACTCAGCGCGGGACTGTGGATCGTTAAAGGTAAAAAACGCGTCTCTGGTCTAATCCATCAATGTGTCATGTGTAGGAAGATGAGAGGAAGGCTTGAAAATCAGAAAATGGCAGATCTGCCAGCAGACAGAGTGTCTGTGGATCCTCCATTCACACACACAGGACTGGACGTCTTTGGCCCATGGAGTGTTGTGACGCGCCGCACAAGAGGCGGCAGTGCAGAAAACAAAAGGTGGGCCGTCATATTTAGCTGCCTAAGCACTAAGGCTGTTCATCTGGAGGTGATCGAGTCCATGTCAACATCAAGCTTCATCAATGCCTTCCATCGTTTTCTGGCTATTAGGGGGCCAGTTCAACATCTGCGGTCAGACAGAGGCACAAACTTTGTAGGGGCCTGCAAAGAGCTACAAATCAACACAGGAGATCCAGAGATCAAAAGCTTCTTGCAAGACCGAGGCTGCACCTGGTCATTCAATGCACCGCATTCCTTCCTCATGGGAGGAGCATGGGAAAGAATGATTGGCGTCGCACGGCGCATCGTCGACGGACTTTTGTTGACAAACAGCGCCACACGAGTCACACACGAAGTGTTGACCACACTTATGGCTGAAGTCATGGCCATCATGAACTCTCGACCTTTGACCCCCATATTGTCCGACACAGAGGTTCCTCAAGTCCTCTCAGCTGCGATGCTACTGACCCAGAAAGCAAGCATCGCTCCTGCCCCTCCGGGCGACTTCAAAATGGATCATCTGCACAAAAGTCAGTGGCGACAAGTCCAGAACATGGCGGACTCTTTCTGGAAAAGATGGAAACAGGAATACCTAACAACTCTACAGCCTCGAAGGAAATGGACAGAGAACAGGCCGAACCTTCAGGAAGGTGACGTTGTCCTGCTCAAAGACTGTCAAGTGAAACGCAGAGAGTGGCCAGTAGGTCTTATCACAAAAGCCATACCGAGCAGTGACAACAGAGTTCGTAAGGTCATGGTCAAGACTGTAAATCAAGGGACTGTAAAAGAATATCTGAGACCCATCAATGATGTCGTTTTGCTACTTTCCGGGGATGATGTAGTAATGTAGTGGTATAATATTAATCATACCAGACGGGGAGTGTTCTGACTTAATTTATTAAGTCTGCTTTCTTTATTGTTTAAGCTCGTCCAAGAAGGACACCTGCTGTTGCATTTTGGTATCGCACCTTAAGTGCCTTTGTTTTTGTTCCGCCGGTAAAATCTAGTTTGAACGTGTTGAAAGAGCTGTACGGACCGACGCGGTCAGACCCCCTAGCACAGCTAGACGGTGAGATCTGCCATCCCAATCCCGGCCGCCTGGCCGCACGAGAGCAGAAGCAGCAGAACAGAATCAATCCAAAGGACTATTCTGAACGCCAGAGTGCCATCCGTTTACAAGACACGTGCAGACGGAAGCCGCTTCCCGACTGGCGGACGGAGAGACCCAGTACGGCGCCTCGTGCCTACGGTACTCACGCCTCCGTCATCCCTTCTAGTTAAGGGCATGTCTGCCGCTATCCTGAGGGCCTGCATAGCAGCCATGTCATGGCAGAGCTGTGGCAGAGCTGAAGCAGAGCTGTGGTGGCTGTCGGCAAAGACCGTTCATCCTTGCCATAACTGCGGCAGAGCAAGTAGGCCAGCTACCCGCCCTGTCGGTCGAAGAGCCTTGTCTGAGGGGAACTCGGATGGCTCGGGTGTCACACTGCGGCCTACGGCAGTGGCTTCCCTCAAGGATGCTGGCAGGCTTGTGTCTCAACCAGCCTATCCAGCCTGCACAGTTTGACCACCATCACTAGTCAGTTAGGGTGGATCTAAGAAGGGCTGTGCCAGTGCAAAACAGTGCCTGTTCCACTAGACCAGGCCTATTCAACTAGCGGCCCGCGGGCCGGATACGGCCCGTTTGAATTTAACTACGGCCCGCCAGACTGCCTGCAAATCAGTATATCTTGGTAAGAAAAAATAAAACTGACGGCCACGCCTCTTTTATACATCGAGTCATGTGACCCAGAGACATTGAGTTTCACTGTTGCCTCTACCAGACCTGTGTGGTGACATCGTTATGTTACGCCCCGTGTTGGTTGCCGTAACCCACTCCTCACCAGCGCTCTGTCAGGCTTTACTCACGCACTCCAGCCACACATCGAATTTCTCATGCTGAAAAAAAACAATAATGGATCTCAGACATTTTCGGATAAATCGGACAAAGCGTTTTGGAAAAGTGTACAAAATATTTTTTTACAAAATTCAAGGCTCATTTGATGGCCACCATGAACTTATTTGTAGAGGAGATCCAGGTGAACCTGTATAACAAATGTCAAGTCAATCGGTTATTGTTGAAAAAAAGTATTAGCTTTCTAACTCAAGGGGGCGCTAGAGAGACAAACAAATACGAAAACTCAATAATCTAAACATTTTCACCAGTCGACTTCTGCATGTGGAATTTCAGTCTGCTGGGGCGTACCGTGTGCGGCCAGTCAACATTTGTTTCGGTGGAATAATAATAACTCTACGAAAAACAAGAGGAACAACAAGGACAACAAGAAGAACGAGAAAAAGAAAGACAAGAAAAACAAGGACAAGAAGAACAAGCAGGACAAGAGGAACAAGAAAGACAATAAGAACGAGTACAAGAAGGACAAGAAAAGCAAGGACAAGAGGAACAAGAGAAACAGGAAGAACAAGAAGGACAAGAACAATAGGAACAAGAACAAGAACTACAAGGACAACGAGAACGAGGACAAGAGGAACAGGAAGAACAAGAAGGACAAGAACAAGAGGAACAAGAACAAGAAGAAAAAGAGGAACAAGAATTACAACAAGAACAACAAGGACAACAATAACAAGGGCAAGAGGAATAAGAACAAGAAGGACAAGAAGGACAAGAGGAACAAGAAGAAGAGCGTCTCGTTCTTACAGCAGTCACAGTGGGAGCAGACTTGGGGTCTTTGTGGAAGGTGAGGATTCCCCCGTGGAGGACAGTCCATGACTGACTCCAGTTCTTCCTGTCAACAACAACAACAACAACAACGATGTGGACTCACATGAAATCTAACATGAAGAACATCAGGAACCAAACCTATCATGTGACTTCACAGACTACGTTCAAACTACGGTGTCGTTAGGATGGGGCCGGACTAAATATGCCTACGTCCTGGTACTTGTGGAGGTTCTCCTACGTCCTGGTACTTGTGGATGTTCTCCTACGTCCTGGTACTTGTGGATGTTCTCCTACGTCCTGGTACTTGTGGATGTTCTCCTACGTCCTGGTACTTGTGGATGTTCTCCTATGTCCTGGTACTTGTGGATGTTCTCCTATGTCCTGGTACTTGTGGATGTTCTCCTACGTCCTGGTACTTGTGGATGTTCTCCTATGTCCTGGTACTTGTGGATGTTCTCCTATGTCCTGGTACTTGTGGATGTTCTCCTACGTCCTGGTACTTGTGGATGTTCTCCTATGTCCTGGTACTTGTGGATGTTCTCCTACGTCCTGGTACTTGTGGATGTTGTACTAGGTTGTCATGTGTCCAGTTGAACAAAGATGAGATTGTTTGTAATAAAGTTTGAGCTGAAGGATCTCACCTGATCTTTTTCCCGTGATCGACTACTTTGGTCTTGTTCATGATTCCTGCTTTCTCCAGCAGGTGGACCTGTTGGGACGGACAAACAGACACGCCTCCAGGGTTAAACCTGCATGTCCGCTTTGGGACTCCTGTGTCAACATGGGAGTGGTGTGTGTGTCTGTAGGTGTGTGTGTGTCTGTAGATGTGTGTCTGTGTGTGTGTGTATAGGTGTGTGTGTGTGTGTGTCTCATTGTAGCAACTGTCTTTTTATATGGGACAAAATGAGGATTAGGGTTAAGCACCACCAAAAGAACCACGAGAACAACCAAGAGGACCAACAGAAATGAGATGATAGACATGAGATGAGATGTTAGACATGAGATGTTAGACATAAGATGAGATGTTAGACATGAGATGAGATGTTAGACATGAGATGTTAGACATAAGATGAGATGTTAGACATGAGATGAGATGTTAGACATGAGATGTTAGACATAAGATGAGATGTTAGACATGAGATGAGATGTTAGACATGAGATGTTAGACATAAGATGTTAGACATGAGATGTTAGACATGAGGTGAGATGTTAGACATGAGATGAGATGTTAGACATGAGATGAGATGTTAGACGTTAGACATAAGATGAGATGTTAGACATGAGATGAGATGTTAGACATGAGATGAGATGTTAGACATGAGATGTTAGACATGAGATGAGATGTTAGAAATGATATGTTAGACATGAGATGAGATGTTAGACATGAGATATTATACATGAGATGTTAGACATGAGATGAGATGTTAGACATGAGATGAGATGTTAGACATGAGATGTTAGACATAAGATGAGATGTTAGACATGAGATGAGATGTTAGACATGAGATGTTAGACATGAGATGAGATGTTAGACATGAGATGTTAGACATATGAGATGTTAGACATAAGATGAGATGTTAGACATGAGATGAGATGTTAGACATGAGATGAGATGTTAGACATGAGATGTTAGACATAAGATGAGATGTTAGACATAATATGATATGTTAGACATGAGATGTTAGACATGAGATGTCCCTCCAGTTGATCCAGAATGCTGCAGCTCGTATTCTCACTAAACTAAGAAAAGAGATCACATGACTCCTGCACTAGCTGCTCTGCACTGGCTCCCTGTAACATCAAGAATCACTTTTAAAATTCTTCTCTTAACATACAAAGCCTTAATTGGTGATGCTCCATCATATCTTAAAGAGCTTGTAGTACCGTATCCCCCCACCAGAGGGCTGCTCACTAAATGCGGGGCTACTTGTAGTTCTGAGAGTCTTAAGATGTAAAATGGGAGCCAGAGCCTTTAGTTATCAAGCTCCTCTTTTATGGAACCAGCTCCACCTTCAGTCCTGGAGGCAGACACAGTCACCACCTTCAAGAGTAGACTGAAGACTTTCCTCTTTGACAGAGCTGATAGTCAGGGCTGAGTCAGGTTCACCTGGTCCACACCTGGAAATGCTGCTAGAGGCTGATAGGGGGACCTTTAGGATGCACTGAGCACCTCTCTCCTCTTCTCTTTCTCCTATGGATGAATCTTCATCTCTCCATCACACATGACTAACTCTGCTTCTCCCCGGAGTCCTTCTGACTTCACGTCTCATGGGGTCATCGGACCCTCTGAGACGGCATAGATCCATCTGCTGATGGACCATCCATGGTTGGACCGGGAGGTCCTGTCACCAGCTGTGCCGCTGCCCTGTTGGGACTCCGCCCACTCCTCCACTCGGGAGGTCTCCAAACTCTCCATGGTGGAATATGCCTAAATACGAACTATTGATAAACTCTGTCAGATTCCTTGAATGTATTTTAACTCTAAATCTGTCTTCTGGTCACATGACATCTATTGTTCTGTCCATCTGGAGAGGATCCTCCTCTGTTCTCTCCTCAAGGGTTCTTCCCTTTTTCCCCCTGAAGGTTATTTGGGAGTTTTTCCTGATCCGATGTGAGGTCAAAGGTCAAAGGTCAGGGATGTCTATGTGTACAGATTGTAAAGCACTCTGAGACAAATTTGTAATTTGTGAAACTGGGTTCTATAAATAAACTGAATTGAAATTGAATTGAATGTTAGACATGAGATGTTAGACATGATATGAGATGTTAGTTTGAATCCCAACCACAGTTAGTCAAACACTGGGTTCTTCGGTTCCCAGCAGATCTGACTTGACCGCCCAGTACACACAAAAGGACTTCAGTAGCCAATCAGAACGCAGGACCTACGTGATGCTGGTCAGAATCTGAGCTCCGGTCAGACAGGTTCCTCTTCAATTTGTGCAGATCAGACAGCTGACGGAGGACAGCAATGATGCAATGAATGGTTTAGGATACACTGAGCTCCTCTCTCCTCTCCTCTCTCCTTATGGACGTTAGGATACACTGAGCTCCTCTCTCCTTATGGACGCTTAGGATACACTGAGCTCCTCTCTCCTTATGGACGTTTAGGATACACTGAGCTCCTCTCCTCTCTCCTTATGGACGTTTAGGATACACTGAGCTCCTCTCCTCTCTCCTTATGGACGTTTAGGATACACTGAGCTCCTCTCCTCTCTCCTTATGGACGTTAGGATACACTGAGCTCCTCTCTCCTCTCTCCTTATGGACGTTTAGGATACACTGAGCTCCTCTCCTCTCTCCTTATGGACATTAATGGTAAGCGACACAGCGGGGGCGTGGCTTATCGCGCCCGCTTCTTCAGCCATATGAATCTTTTCCTTAACCAGCCTGAGATGTTGTGTCTTCACTTGTCGCCCTGTGAGACGCCCTGCTGCCTCTCTCTCTCTCTCTCTCTCTCTCTCTCTCTCTCTCTCTCTCTCTCTCTCTCTCTCTCTCTCTCTCTCTCTCTCTCTCTCTCTCTCTCTCTCTCTCTCTCTCTCTCTCTCTCTCTCTCTCTCTCTCTCTCTCTCTCTCTCTCTCTCTCTCTCTCTCTCTCTCTCTCTCTCTCTCTCTCTCTCTCTCTCTCTCTCTCTCTCTCTCTCTCTCTCTCTCCTCTACATGAAACACGTATGCCGGCGCTTGGTTCATAGTGAAGTAACACACAGCGAGAATAAAAGCAAACGCACACACTCTAAACGTATCGGGTCGTCCCACGGCTTCTCCCACCTCCTTCCACGCTTCATCTTTATCGCTACGGTTTCGGTAAGTAAAGAGTCGTGTCATAAAGTTTGTTTTGCCCAAGAACGGCGACAAGAATCTTTTCCTCCACTTTCTAAACCGGCCGGCAGAACGATGACGAGCGGAGCTTCTCAACGCTGATTGGCTGACGCAACTATGACTCACGCGTTTCTGCTGCTCCAGTTCAGAAATCTCAACTCGAGCGACAAGAAGCTGCGTCAGATCGCTCTGTTCGCCCGGCGACATCCGCTCTGTTCGTGCTGCTCTGTCGCAGGACCCTAACTCTAAAAAAACAGCGTCACAGCTTTGTCGCAGCTTTGCATTGACTTAACATGTAAACTTGTCGCGCGACAGAATTTTGTCACGTCCGGTGTGAACGCACCTTTAGGATACACTGAGCTCCTCTCTCCTCTCCTCTCTCCTTATAGATGAATCTTCATCTCTCTATCAGTCAGTTTATTTTGTATAACCCAAAATTACTAATTCCCTTTAAAGGACTTTATAAGACAAGGTTCCTGTAGGAGCCTTAGAGATAGAGGAAGGAGACGAGGTTCCTCTAGGAGCCTTAGCGATAGAGGAAGGAGACGAGGTTCCTCTAGGAGCCTTAGCGATAGAGGAAGGAGACGAGGTTCCTCTGAGTGAGAGGAGGTCTGGCTCAGCTGCTGGACCTGCTGCCTGAGACCAGAGCAGAGGGTGAGCATGGACGGATGTTAGAGAGGGGGGGGGGTCCTGATCATGATGTGAGGTCAAAGGTCAGGGAAGTCTGTGTACAAACTGTAAAGCCTGTGCGGGGACGTTGGGATTTTGGTCTACAGAAAATAAACTGAATGAATGAATGAGGGGCAGAAGAACAGGTGAGTGGTGTCTACCTGAGGACTGTCGGGGGAGGGTCTTCTGCTGGAACCGTCAATGAACTCAGAGACGTTCCTCCTGTGACTGGGACCCACCGTCTGGACAGAGAACCACAGTCCACACCAGTTACCACCTGTACAAGTATCACCTGTACAAGTTACCACCTGTACAAGTTAACACCTGTACAAGTTATCACCTGTACAAGTTACCACCTGTACAAGTTACCACCTGTACAAGTTACCACCTGTACAAGTTACCACCTGTACAAGTTATCACCTGTACAAGTTACCACCTGTACAAGTTATCACCTGTACAAGTTACCACCTGTACAAGTTATCACCTGTACAAGTTACCACCTGTACAAGTTACCACCTGTACAAGTTACCACCTGTACAAGTTACCACCTGTACAAGTTACCACCTGTACAAGTTATCACCTGTACAAGTGCTTATCGTTGGTACACAAGCTGCCGGTTCACCTCTTCAGCGATGCTGTGTCTCCAGCTCTTGACCTGCACAGTGGTTCCTTCTGCAGAAACTCCATTTCCCATCATGCTTTGGGGCAAAAGTGCAACCTAGAACAACCAAAGAATGAATGAATTCATGAAAGTAAAGGCGAGTGTGACAGGATTCCTGCCGTCACCTGTGGGTTTCCCCCCAAAGTACCAAGCCTTTCAATAGAGCAGCCTCGGCAGCTGACTGGTTACTAATCAGCCAGAGCAGCTGACTGGTTGCCAATCAGCCAGAGAAGCTGACTTATTACCAATCAGCCAGAGAAGCTGACTTATTACCAATCAGCCAGAGCAGCTGACTGGTTGCCAATCAGCCAGCAGCCAAAGTCAAATTGAGGACTCCCCCCCACAGCTGCCACATAGAGTCCGGTGAAGAGCTGGAGTCACCTGAGAGTCACGCCTCAGCTGAGCTCTCGGGATCGAACACGCGTGCTGCAAAGCATCATGGGAAGAAACAACCACTGCAGATTAAACAGCAAGGTTAGTGTGCGTGTGTGTGTGTGTGTGTGAGTGTGAGTGTGAGTGTGAGTGTGAGTGTGAGTGTGAGTGTGAGTGTGTATGTGTTACCGTTGTAAACACCTTGTTGTCTGGAGGGTAGTCCTCTTCGGGCAGTGGAGGCTTCAGTTTTAAAAGATGAAATAAAAAGTTTCATTTTAATAAAAGTTCATTAATAATCATCTGAACTGACCTGATCCAGGTGCATGGGGGGTCGTACCGGGCCGTGTGTGGACTCTGCAGGAGGGCCGGAGGGGGCCGGCGGGGCGGCCCATGACGTGGCCCCCGAGGAGGGCTCGTGATAGTAGAACCTCCCGGAAATCTGGTCCACCAGCTGCTGCCAACCAGCAGAACCCTGACAGGAAGCGGCCGGTGTTACTCGATGGAGAACGTTTGAGTCTGTAATGTGAGACTAGAAACTCGTACCTGAGAGGAGGGGGAGGTCAGCTGACCCCCCTCGCCGTCCCTGGACTGGTCCAAGTCTCCATACGGTGGGGGTGGAGCGCTCTGGGGGTCGGACCAAGTGGTCTGTCTGGTTACAGGGTGGAAATAAAAGTCCTGCCCACTGGCCTGGTCCGTGTGAACCTGGACGCGTAGAACACAGAGACAGGTAGAAGTAGCTCACACCTGTAGTTCATATCTAGAGGTCAGAGGTCACCTTACCTGCCAGCCGTCCTGTGGTCTTAGGGGAGAAGCGGGGCTCATCATTCCTGAGGAAAAGCTTGAAGAAGATGAACTGCGACTGGGGACTGAGGGGGCGGGGCCAGCCGGAGGTGATGATGGGAGGGCGGAGCCAGAGACGGAGATCTGAGGGACGTTTGTTTTCTTCCCAGCGGAGACGTTAGCGTAGAGCGGCGACTTCGGGTCCTGCAGACATTATTTTAGACAACTTATCAAGCGAGACCGAGTGATGACCCGACCGCCACGAGCCGACCGCCAGATAAATGAAAGGCTTGAGGTCAAAGGTCAGCAGAATAATACTTCCGTATGCTCCTGTGTGGAGAGGCTTTTATTTTGTAAAAAGAGCGCTGTGAAATCCGCCTGAACTTTTGAACAACATATACTGAATAAATCCATCCGTATCTTGAATCTCAATATAGTGCATATTTATTCAGATGTATTTAAAATCCAAATATGATTTATAATCATTCTTCAGAAAATGAGAAAAATAAATCTTGAATTCCGAAAAGAAACCAAAGAAAAAAGCTGAAAGCATCGAGAGCGTCCCGAGGTGGCGAGGAGGCGGCGCCGCCTCTCGGTCTCACCTGTGGCGGCGGCGGGGGGGCGGCGGCTGCAGGAGCCCTGCCTCCTCCCACCAGAGTCTCCAGGTCCAGGTTCAGGTCCTGGATGGACTCGTAGATGTGGTTTGAATCTTCCTCCTTCGGTGGACCTTCCTCGCCGCTGCTGTCCTCCTCCGCCTCCTCCGCCTCCTCCTCCTCCTCCTCCTCCTCCTCCTCCTCCTCCTCCTCCTCCTCCTCCTCCTCCTCCTCCGGCTCTCGGGGGTCAATGGGGACCGGCGGGACCCCCGGGGTCCCCACAGGGAGGGGCGGGGCCTGGGATCGGAGTGTAGAGACGGGGTCTGCTGGACTGAAACTGGGAACTCTGGATTTGTCCAAGTCCACGTGATCCGGATCCTGCGGAAGGTGCTTTCTGCTCACGTCATCGTCGGCCATGTTTGTAGTCCCGGTCTCTCCGGGACCCACCGGAGGGTTGCCGGGATGCCGCGACGCCGAGGCCCCCGGGGACGACAGGTCGTGGAAGTCTAGCGGGACCCCGAACGTGGACATGCGGTTCTCAGGCTTGCGGTATCCTTTGGAAGCATCGGGTCTGAGCTGGATCGTCACCTCGTCCCCCGCTTTGGGTCTGGGCTCCTCCAGAGTCCTTGGTACGGAGTAGGGGGCAGGGACTGGCACGGGGGCGGGGACTGGGATGGGGACTGGGATGGGGACTGGGACGGGGACTGCCACGGGGCCGGGCCCCGGCCCCGGCCCCGGCCCCGGCCCTAGCTCCGGGCCGGGCGTGTGGAAGGCCGAGGGCCGGGCGGCCGGCAGCTCCCTGACGTACTTGGCGGGGATGTAGAAGGGCTTGGCGCCGCGCGCCCTCTGGACCTGCCACCAGTGGTCGTTGGTCTTGGCCAACAGGACGTAGCGCTCGTTGGGGCGGATGGAGACCGGCACGCCGTCCCGACCCTGGTACTCATAGTGAAACTCCACCAGGACCAGACCCAGACCTGCAGGATCTGGACCAGAGGATCAGAGGGAATGATGAGCGCTACATCGACTACGAACGTTAAAGCTAACGGCCGTAAAGACGGGACTAACCAGGACTCGGCGTGGAGGAAGTTGTTGCCATGGTGATGGCCCCCCTCAGATGGAGAGGTGGCTGTGGAGTCGAGGGGTCAAAGGTTAAATCTGATCATCAGCCCCCTGAGAGAGTTAACTTCGTTATGTTCAGTATTTAGAGTGGCAACAGTGTACTGATGCTAACGTGATGCTAACAACTTGCAAACCCAATACATAGTACAATATAGAGTATAATATAAAGGGAATACTCAATTAAAGTACCTTCAATTGTACCAAGTTAAATTCCGCCACTACATTTGTAATTAAATGAATTTCTGTATTTATGTGAAACTTATTTTAGTTAAGACTAAAGCTAATGCTGGAGCTAAAGCTAAGGCTGGAGCTAAAGCTAAGGCTGGAGCTAAAGCTAAGGCTGGAGCTAAAGCTAGAACTGGAGCTAAAGCTAAGGCTGGAGCTAAAGCTAAGGCTGGAGCTAAGGATGGAGCTAAAGCTAAGGCTGGAGCTAAAACTAGAGCTAGAAATAAAGCTAAAGCTAAGGCTGAAGCTAGAGATAAGGCTGGAGCTAAAGCTAGAGCTAAAGTTAAAGCTAAGGCTGGAGCTAAAGCTAAGGCTGGAGATAAAGCTAAGGCTGGAGCTAACCTAATGTTGAAGCTAAAGCTAAGGCTGGAGCTAACCTAATGTTGAAGCTAAAGCTAAAGCTGGAGCTAACCTAATGTTGAAGCTAAAGCTAAGGCTGGAGCTAACTTAATGTTAAAGCTAAAGCTGGAGCTAACCTAATGTTGAAGCTAAAGCTAAGGCTGGAGGTAACCTAATGTTGAAGCTAAAGCTAAGGCTAGAGCTAACCTAATGTTGAAGCTAAAGCTGGAGCTAACCTAATGTTAAAGCTAAAGCTAAGGCTGGAGCTAGCCTAATGTTGAAGCTAAAGCTAAAGCTAGCCTAATGTTGAAGCTAAAGCTAAAGCTGGAGCTAACCTAATGTTGAAGCTAAAGCTAAGGCTGGAGCTAACCTAATGTTGAAGCTAAAGCTAAGGCTGGAGCTAACCTAATGTTGAAGCTAAAGCTAAGACTGGAGCCAACCTAATGTTGAAGCTAAAGCTAAGCCTGGAGCTAACCTAATGTTGAAGCTAAAGCTAAGGCTGGAGCTAACCTAATGTTGAAGCTAAAGCTAAGGCTAGAGCTAACCTAATGTTGAAGCTAAAGCTATGGCTGGAGGTAACCTAATGTTGAAGCTAAAGCTAAGGCTCGAGCTAAAGCTGGAGCTAAATCTAAGGCTGGAGCTAAAGCTAAAGTTGAAGCTAAAGCTAAGGCTGGAGCTAAAGCTAAAGTTGAAGCTAAAGCTAAGGCTGGAGCTAACCTAATGTTGAAGCTAAAGCTAAGGCTGGAGCTAACCTAATGTTGAAGCTAAAGCTAAGGCTGGAGCTAACCTAATGTTGAAGCTAAAGCTAAAGCTGGAGCTAACCTAATGTTGAAGCTAAAGCTAAGGCTGGAGCTAACTTAATGTTAAAGCTAAAGCTGGAGCTAACCTAATGTTGAAGCTAAAGCTAAGGCTGGAGGTAACCTAATGTTAAAGCTAAAGCTAAGGCTGGAGGTAACCTAATGTTGAAGCTAAAGCTAAGGCTAGAGCTAACCTAATGTTGAAGCTAAAGCTGGAGCTAACCTAATGTTAAAGCTAAAGCTAAGGCTGGAGCTAACTTAATGTTGAAGCTGAAGCTAAGGCTGGAGCTAGCCTAATGTTGAAGCTAAAGCTAAAGCTGGAGCTAACCTAATGTTGAAGCTAAAGCTAAGGCTGGAGCTAACCTAATGTTGAAGCTAAAGCTAAGGCTGGAGCTAACCTAATGTTGAAGCTAAAGCTAAGGCTGGAGCCAACCTAATGTTGAAGCTAAAGCTAAGCCTGGAGCTAACCTAATGTTGAAGCTAAAGCTAAGGCTGGAGCTAACCTAATGTTGAAGCTAAAGCTAAAGCTGGAGCTAACCTAATGTTGAAGCTAAAGCTAAGGCTGGAGCTAACCTAATGTTGAAGCTAAAGCTAAGGCTGGAGCTAACTTAATGTTGAAGCTAAAGCTAAGACTGGAGCTAGCCTAATGTTGAAGCTAAAGCTAAGGCTGGAGCTAACCTAATGTTGAAGCTAAAGCTAAGGCTGGAGCTAACCTAATGTTGAAGCTAAAGCTAAGGCTGGAGCTAACCTAATGTTGAAGCTAAAGCTAAGGCTGGAGCTAACTTAATGTTGAAGCTAAAGCTAAGGCTGGAGCTAGCCTAATGTTGAAGCTAAAGCTAAGGCTGGAGCTAACCTAATGTTGAAGCTAAAGCTAAGGCTGGAGCTAACCTAATGTTGAAGCTAAAGCTAAGGCTGGAGCTAACTTAATGTTGAAGCTAAAGCTAAGGCTGGAGCTAACCTAATGTTGAAGCTAAAGCTAAGGCTGGAGCTAACCTAATGTTGAAGCTAAAGCTAAGGCTGGAGCTAACCTAATGTTGAAGCTAAAGCTAAGGCTGGAGCTAACCTAATGTATCTCGACTCATAAATTGTGTTTTTAGGCTGAAATTCTGCTCAGACGGATTGTTTTTACACAGGAGAGACCACTACACAAAGTACACACAGTACATACTGCTATACACTGTACACACAGTACATACCCATACACACTGCTATACACAAAGTACACACAGTACACACTGCTATACAACAGTATACAGATATACACAGTACACAGCTCTTACAGTACACAAAGTACTCAGCTCTTACTCCAGGAGTACACAAATTACTCAGCTCTTACTCCAGGAGTACACAAAGTACACACAGTACAGAGCTCTTACTCCAGCAGTACACAAAGAACACAGCTCTTACTCCAGGAGTACACAAAGTACACACAGTACACAGCTCTTACTCCAGCAGTACACACAGTACACAGCTCTTACTCCAGGAGTACACACAGTACACAGCTCTTACTTACAGTACACACAGTACACAGCTCTTACTTACAGTACACACAGTACTTCCAGGAAGTAGGTTCTAGATCTTTAGAGACGACACTGCAGCTCTTATTTCCACCCACAGACTCCGCCCACTGAGCAGGTAGGGAGGCGGGGCTTAGACGTAGCGCTCAGGTGGAAACCTGTCGACTTTGCCTCAGTGTTCACCTGGACTTTACTCTGAAGAGGGGTAGTATATAAATATACATGGTACTCACAATCACACACACCCCACTCACACACACACACACACACACACACACACACACACACACACACACACACACACACACACACACACACACACACACACACACACACACACACACACACACAGAACAATAGCAGGAGGCTGAGGCCGGCTCTGTTTATGGAGGGAAGTGTCTGCTCTTCCCGTCTGCTGTAAGCCCCGCCCACACGACTGCATAGACTCCACCTCTCGATGACATCACACACTAGTGTGTGTGCACGTACATGTGAATGTGTGTGTTTCCTGTCTTTGTGAAGGAACCAGACTGCAGAACATTCCCTGTTGGACTTTTCTCTTCTTGCAGTTCATTTGAAAGGAAGCTAATAAATAACTAATCAATAACTAATCAATAGCTAATCGATAAACAATAAATAATAAATAACTCATCGATAACTCCCATTCCATTATCCATCCTCATTAGGGTCGCAGGGCGCTGGAGCCGAACCCAGCTGACAGGGCAAGGTCACCTGGACCCGGAGAACCCAGAGGGAACCCAGAGGGAACCCAGAGGGAACCCACACTGCCACAGGGAGAACGCCGAAGGACCGCCCACAGTGGGACTGAATCCACAGCCCTCTGGTCACTACACCACGTATATAATACATATATATATATGTATGTATATATATATATATATATATATATTTATGTATATATATATATATATATATATATATATATATATATATATGTGTGTATATACACAGGACTGTCTCAGAAAATTAGAATATTGTGATAAAGTTCTTTATTTTCTGTAATGCAATTAAAAAACTAAAATGTCATGCATTCTGGATTCATTACAAATCAACTGAAATATTGCAAGCCTTTTATTCTTTTAATATTGCTGATTATGGCTTACAGCTTAAGAAAACTCAAATATCCTATCTCTAAACATGAGAATATCATGAACAAGTATACCAGTAGGGTATTCGACTAATCACTTGGATCGTCTCATTAACTCCAAACACCTGCGAGGGTTTCCTGAGCCTTGAGAAACACTCAGCTTGGTCCAGTAAACTACATCCCAGGTATGGGGATGCTGATGTGACTGCTGTCCAGAGGACATGATGGACCCCTCCATCAGGAGGGAAGACACAGAGACATGTCTCAAAGAGCAAGCTGTCCACAGTGCCGTGTCAAAGCTCAGCCACAACAAGTCTGTTGGAGGATGTGGCAGGAAACGCTGCACGGCCCAGAGAGACCAGCAGCCTGAGCAGCATCGGGAAGAAGAGTCGCTTCCACAATGTGGGCAGCTTCAAAGACGGTGGGCTGAAGCTGGAGTCCAGCTATCAAAAGCCACCGTCCACAGACGAGTCGGGGTGGGCGACAATAGCCGTGTTCCCACGGTTACGCCTCTTCTGACCTCCAGACCACGGAGGAGCCTCTGACTTGGAGAAGAAGCAGCGGACAGCTCAGAGGGTCCAAAGTCCTCTTTCCAGACCAAAGCAAGTGTTGAGTTTCATCTGGAAGTCAAGGCCCAGAGTCTGGAGAAAGGCTGGAGAGGAGCAACATCCCAGTGGATGAAATCCAGTGGGAAGCTCCCAGTCAGTGATGGTTTGGGGAGCCATGCCAGCTGCTGGTGTTGGTCCACTGGGTTTCATCAAGTCCAGAGTCAATGCAGCTGTGGACCAAGAGACTTTAGAGTCTGCTGAAAAGCTCCATGGAGATGAGCATTTCATTTCCCAGCATGATCTGGCACCTGCCCAGTGCCAGAACCAGCAGTAACTGGTGTCCTGACCATGGCATTACTGGCCTCCATTGGCCTGAACCCCAGAGAGAATGTGTGGGGTGTTGTGAAGAGGAAGCTGAGAGACACCAGACCAACAATGCAGATGAGCTAAAGGCCCTAGTGAAGCCTCCTGGGCATCCATAACACCTCAGCAATGCCACAGGCGGATTGCCTCCATGCCACGCCGCATTGATGCAGTAATCCGTGCTAAAGGATTCCCAACAAGTCCTGAGTGCATTAATGGACATTTTACAATGTTTGATTTGCTGTTATTAATCTTTTTTTTTACTTGGTCTGAGGAAATATTCTAATATTTAGAGATAGGATATTTGAGTTTTCTTCAGCTGTAAGCCATAATCAGCCATATTAAAAGAATAAAAGGCTTGTAATATTTCAGTTGATTTGTAATGAATCCAGAATGAATGACATTTTAGTTTTTTAATTGCATTACAGAAAATAAAGAACTTTATCACAATATTCTAATTTCTTGAGACGGTCCTATATATATATATATTAACTTGTGATGAAATACTTACAGAGATCTACAGAGACCCACAGTGACCCAGAGAAACCTACGAAGACCTAGAGAGACCCAGAGAGACCCAGAGAGACCTACAAATACCTAGAGAGACCCCTGGTACCCTTTAGTAAATGTGACAGGTGTGTAGCCGTCACTCGTAGGTTCCCGCCCCCTGAGCACCAAAGAGGAGGAAGCAGCCAGAGGGATATTTGGTAACGGTGTTTATGCCAAACCGCAGACTATGCCTCTGCTCTCCACACTCCTGATCTTCTGTGTGACCAGCTCCTCTATGGAGACAGCCTCAGGCCCACCAACACAGATCATCGTCAGCTGGACTGATTACCAATCTAATTACCAATCAGTCCAGCTGATGGCGATCAGACACCATTCCCTGAACCACCCCCCGCTCCACCCACTCTGCAGCCGAGCCTAAACACACCCCACTGCCACAGTAAACACAGTACCCTGGTACCCTGTAGTAGATATAGTACCCCTGGTCTATCAATGATGTAACATGCTCCCTGGAGGTAGAATCCTGCAGGCTACCGGCCCTTTAAGAGTCTCCGTGGAAATGAACAGTCAAACCTGAGCCACACACACCTGAGGCAGGTATGACTCATGTGTGAGAGAGTCTGACGTTCTGGAATGCACCCTCCCCCTCCATGTTTTTCACTGGGCCACACCCTCCTCATCAGGAATGTAACACACACACGCACACACGCACATGCGCACACACAAATACACACATGTACACACACACTCACATACACGTGCACATGCACACACACACAAGAAAATAAAGTGTCACTCATTACCAGCTGAGGGTTTGTGGCAGAAGACCCGATCGGCCAATGAGAGAGGAGTACTGATTTAAAAGAGAAGTTCACTGAGACGTGTTTTGGTTCCACATCACGTGACCCAGCAGCCAATCAGAGAGCAGCCTGATCACTGGGTTCAGTCTTTACCCTCAGAGTGTGGGGTGTGGTTACACACTAAATCACACACTCATACACTCACACACACACACACACCTACACACCTACACACACACACACACACACCTACACACTTACACACACACACCTACACACACACACACACAATGAAGCTGAGGAGCTAGCTTAGCAGCTACCGACAACCCACAATGCAACACCCACAATGAAGGTGGAGCGGGTCAGGTGATGAGGGTGGAGCGGGTCAGGTGATGAGGGTGGAGAGAGTCAGGTGAGGAGGGTGGAGCGGGTCAGGTGATGAGGGTGGAGCGGGTCAGGTGATGAGGGTGGAGCGGGTGGAGCAGGTCAGGTGAGGAGGGTGGAGCGGGTCAGGTGATGAGGGTGGAGAGAGTCAGGTGAGGAGGGTGGAGCGGGTGGAGCGGGTCAGGTGATGAGGGTGGAGCGGGTCAGGTGATGAGGGTGGAGCGGGTGGAGCAGGTCAGGTGAGGAGGGTGGAGCGGGTCAGGTGATGAGGGTGGAGCGGGTCAGGTGATGAGGGTGGAGCGGGTGGAGCAGGTCAGGTGAGGAGGGTGGAGCGGGTCAGGTGATGAGGGTGGAGAGAGTCAGGTGAGGAGGGTGGAGCGGGTGGAGCGGGTCAGGTGATGAGGGTGGAGCGGGTCAGGTGATGAGGGTGGAGCGGGTGGAGCAGGTCAGGTGATGAGGGTGGAGAGGGTCAGGTGAGGAGGGTGGAGCGGGTGAGGTGATGAAGGTGGAGCGGGTCAGGTGATGAGGGTGGAGCGGGTCAGGTGATGAGGGTGGAGCGGGTCAGGTGATGAGGGTGGAGAGGGTGAAGCAGGTCAGGTGAGGAGGGTGGAGCGGGTCAGGTGAGGAGGGTGGAGAGAGTCAGGTGAGGAGGGTGGAGCGGGTGGAGCGGGTCAGGTGATGAGGGTGGAGCGGGTGGAGCAGGTCAGGTGAGGAGGGTGGAGCGGGTCAGGTGAGGAGGGTGGAGCGGGTCAGGTGAGGAGGGTGGAGAGAGTCAGGTGAGGAGGGTGGAGCGGGTGGAGCAGGTCAGGTGATGAGGGTGGAGAGGGTCAGGTGAGGAGGGTGGAGCGGGTGAGGTGATGAAGGTGGAGCGGGTCAGGTGATGAGGGTGGAGGTAGAAGAAGAGGAACCAGGAAGTGGAAGAATCAATAACTACTTCCTGTGTTGGTCCTTCAGGAGTCGTCAATCAGTGAGGAGGCCTCTCCTCCTCTTCCTCACACCTCCTCCTCTTCCTCTCCTCCGGTTGACTCCTCCTCCAGATCCTCCCACCCATACCACACGCTGTCCCAGTCCTCTGACGAGGTAACACACACACACACACACACACACACACACACAGACACACACAGACACACACACACATACACACACACACAGACACACACACACACACACACACACACACACAGACACACAGACACACTCCTCATTCAGAGGAAATCTTCATCATCTGATGTACATCAACAATAAACACATCTTCTTCAGTTGAACAGTGATGCTATGATTCCTCCTCCTCCTCCTCCTCCTCCTCCTCCTCCTCCTCCTCAGCCCTTTGAGGACTCGTGTCCTCTCGTGTCCTCGTGGACGACCCAGCAGGTCTCTCATTGGCTGAGAGGACTCAACATGGAGCAATATGCCCCAGAATTCAGTGCGAGAGACGTGGACGGACAGCAGCTGCTGCAGATGGACGGCAACAAGCTGAAGGTGAGGAAGAGGAGGCTGCCCCTTTTGTCCTGTTCTTTTGTCCTGTGCTTTTCTTTACTGATGACATCATTGTGTATGTTTTTATTCTAATGTAATTTGTAATCAGAGTGAGACCTCTGTCTAAACGTGATGGTTGTAGTATAGTTGGTGTTTAATAAATCCTCAGAGTGAGACCTCTGTCTTCGTCCCTGCAGGCTCTGGACGTGCTCAGCTCGGCTGATCGTA
Organism: Liparis tanakae; assembly: GCA_036178185.1. Classification (NCBI taxonomy): domain Eukaryota; kingdom Metazoa; phylum Chordata; class Actinopteri; order Perciformes; family Liparidae; genus Liparis; species Liparis tanakae. The sequence goes on along the minus strand of CM070091.1, from coordinate 19,722,132 downwards.
ACACTCTGAAGCGGCGCATCAAAGATCTTCTCTCTGCAGCCGAGAGGGAACGAAAAGCTCTGAGACAGAAAGAAAAGCAACGAAGAAGAGATGACGAACACCCCAGGGACTGACCTGGGGGGGAGGGGGGCAATCTGGGGGGACGACGACAACCTGGGGGGGAGTGATTTATTGAAGTGAAGAAGAAACAACATTCCATAAATAAATCTGTCAAAAGCTTTTTGTATTTTTCTTTAAACTCCAAATCATAAAGATAACACTTAGCTTAGCTTCTAGCAGTTAGTTCCTGTCAACACACGGGTTAAGCTACCAGAGTAGCATGGCAGCATGGTGGAACCAGAGTAGCTAGCTGCTAGCTAGCTGGCGGCTAGTCACATGACACAGACGTTTACAAACATCATTCAGGAAACAGTTTATTGACAAACAAACTGCAGCTTCATAACACAATGACATCATCACATAATGAATAAATAGCTCAGCATAAATAACAAATAAATAAATAACAAACAACTGAAATACGAGCTGATAAATATTAATAAATAATAATAACTATTAAAAAAATACATAGAAATACATCATAAAAGAGCCATTATTAAAATGATGTCAAAACAATTCAGATTGGTTATTGTTTACTCAACAGTTAGTGATTAGTTTAGTTTTTGGATCCCTGATCGGTACAGCTGATTGAAAAGTGCATCAAGTAAAGTATCAAAGGTGGTCTCTGCAGAGGGAGGTCTCACTTCCTCTTCCTTCCCTGATCTCGGTTCACAGGATAATGTTTGATGAACAAATTCATATTTATAAACTTCTTCGTATGACTTCATTCTTTTATGAACACAGTCATAAATTATCTCCCATTATGCACTGCAGGGAGATGCAGGCGGTCGGTCATAAAGGTCATGACCTTTGAACACCGTTTTTTCCACCTTGACCATGTGTGCTCCTGGTGGGCGGGGCTTAGCGTGCACCTGTAGGCCGGGGCCTGTAGGAGGCGACGGCTCTCAGGCTTCGGATGAGGTCGTGACTAAAGGAGCGGAGCTGCGTCAGCGTCAGGTGGGCCGCCACCTGCAGCTCGTAGTTACCATGGAGACGGGAGGCCAGGTCCACGCTCTGGTCCTGAGCCGCCTCGACGGCGAGATGAGCCGCCTCCTCCATCTGGAGGACGACAGAGGAGGTCAGGAGACGTTCCTCTTGACAGAGCTGATGGTCAGGGCTGAGTCAGGGTCACCTGGTGCTCACCTGAGACGCTGCTAGAGGCTGAGAGGAGGGGGGCGCCAGGAGACACTGAGCTCCTCTCTCCTCTCTCCTCTCTCCTCATGGACGCTAGGAGACACTGAGCTCCTCTCTCCTCTCTCCTCTCTCCTCTCTCCTCATGGACGCTAGGAGACACTGAGCTCCTCTCTCCTCTCCTCTCTACTTATGGACGTTTAGGATACACTGAGCTCCATGCGGTGAGGTCATTATGTGAGGTCATGGTCCATAAACTTTCATTGTTATGCAGATGATACTCAACTATATCTATTGATAAAACCAGAGGAGACTAACCAACTCACTAAAATTCAAGATGTCTTAGTGACATAAAAACATGGATGACCGGCAACTTCTTGATGTTAAACTCAGACAAAACCGAAGTAATTCTACTCTGAGCACCTCAGAGATCAATTATCTGGTGATGTGGTTTCTGTAGGTGGCATTACTCTAGCATCAACACCACTGTAAAGAACCTCTGTTCTCTTTGATCGGGACTTGTCCTTTAACTCCACCTGAAGAACATCTCAAGGACTGCATTCTTCATCTACGTCAGATTTAGACAATCAGGAACATCTCGTCTCAAAAAGATGCAGAAAAATTGGTTCACGCGTTCGTTACTTCGAGACTGGATTACTGCAACTCCTTATTATCAGGCTGCTCTATAAGTCTCTTAGGTCAACTCCTTATTATCAGGCTGCTCTATAAGTCTCTTAAGTCAACTCCTTATGATCAGGCTGCTCTATAAGTCTCTTAGGTCAACTCCTTATGATCAGGCTGCTCTATAAGTCTCTTAGGTCAACTCCTTATTATCAGGCTGCTCTATAAGTCTCTTAAGTCAACTCCTTATGATCAGGCTGCTCTATAAGTCTCTTAGGTCAACTCCTTATGATCAGGCTGCTCTATAAGTCTCTTAGGTCAACTCCTCATTATCAGGGTGCTCTATAAGTCTCTTAGGTCAACTCCTTATTATCAGGCTGCTCTAAAAGTCTTAGGTCAACTCCTTATTATCAGGCTGCTCTATAAGTCTCTTAGGTCAACTGCTTATTATCAGGCTGCTCTATAAGTCTCTTAGGTCAACTCCTTATTATCAGGCTGCTCTATAAGTCTCTTAGGTCAACTCCTTATGATCAGGCTGCTCTATAAGTCTCTTAAGTCAACTCCTTATGATCAGGGTGCTCTATAAGTCTCTTAGGTCAACTCCTTATGATCAGGCTGCTCTAAATCTCTCCATCACACATGACTAACTCTGCTTCTCCCCAGAGTCCTTCTGACTTCACGTCTCATGGGGTCATGTGACCCTCTGAGACGGCATAGATCCATCTGCTGATGGACCATCGATGGTTGGACCGTGAGTTCCTGCCACCAGCTGTGCCACTGCCCTGCTGGGACTCCGCCCACTGTTGAGACCCCGCCCACTTTTCCCGAATATGCCTAAATCTGTCCTTCTGGTCACATGACATCTATTGTTCTGTCCATCCTGGAGAGGATCCTCCTCTGTTCTCTCCTGAAGGGTTATTTGGGAGTTGTTCCTGGTCCGATGTGAGGTCAGAGGTCAAAGGTCAAAGGTCAGGGATGTCTATGTGTACAGATTGTAAAGCACTCTGAGACTAATTTGTAATTTGTGAAACTGGGCTCTACAATTAAACTGAACTGAATTGAATTGAGATGAGGTCATGAGATGAGGTCATGTGGTGAGGCCATGTGGTGAGGTCATGAGGTCATGAGGTGAGGTCATGAAGTGAGGTCATGAGGTGAGGTCATGAGGTGAGGTCATGAGATGAGGTCATGAGGTGAGGTCATGAGATGAGGTCATGATGTTATGAGGTGAGGTTATGAGGTGAGGTCATGAGATGAGGTCATGTGGTGAGGCCATGTGGTGAGGTCATGAGGTCATGAGGTGAGGTCATGTGGTGAGGCCATGTGGTGAGGTCATGAGGTCATGAGGTGAGGTCATGAAGTGAGGTCATGAGGTGAGGTCATGAGGTGAGGTCATGAGATGAGGTCA
>CM070091.1:19701376-19711376 GCA_036178185.1 Liparis tanakae | reverse complement strand
ACTTATAACTCTCTGTAATAGGCACTAATAACCCTCTATACTAGGCACTAATAACCCTCTATACTAGGCCCTATTAACCCTCGATACTGATGTTCATCAACTTTAAATCGGAGTTGCCTCCTCCTCTGAACTCCGCGCAGGTTCTGAAGGTTCAAGTCGCAGACAGCACGAGTTCATCCTCACCCATCGTAGGGTTCATCTCGGTCCCGGTCTCGGTCGGGTCTGGGTCTGGGTCCCGGTCTGGGTCCCGGTCTGGGTCTCGGTCCGCCGGTAAAGTCGCTCACGTCTCCTTCAGCTTCCATCTGCCGCTCGGCTCTTTATGCGCTCGCGCTCCTTCGGGGTTTTCCGCCGAGTCATGACGAAGAATCCCGAAGTGACGAAACGCATGTTGCGTCACAGGCTCTCACCTGGCGGGGAATCACGTGACGCCACAGCATGACGTCACCATCAGGTCCAGCGGGTTGCAAATATAATACAAATATAATGTATTATTATTAAATAATAGGAATGAAATTATTAATGTTGTCATAGGTCACGATATTATAAAATTATCAATAGGTCATGAGGAAGAGGAGGGCCATGAGGAAGAGGAGGGCCATGAGGAAGAGGAAGGTCATGAAGAAGAGGAGGGCCATTAGGAAGAGGAAGGCCATGAGGAAGAGGAGGGCCATTAGGAAGAGGAAGGCCATGAGGAAGAGGAGGGCCATGAGGATGAGGAAGGTCATGAGGAAGAGGAGGGCCATGAGGAAGAGGAAGGTCATGAGGAAGAGGTGGGCCATGAGGAAGAGGAAGGTCTCCTCACACACGCCTGGTTCCTGTGACTCAGCGTTTCCCACCAGCCTCTCTGGCTCAACGTTTCATCAGAGCAGAAAAACCCTGAGTCACCAGATGCATCACCTCCTCTTCCTCCTCCTCCTCCTCTTCCTCCTCTTCCTCCTCCTCAGGTTTTAATCATGAACTTCCTCAATGAAAACATTCCATTGGGGACAGACCCGTCTCCCCCTGCCCGACTTAGGCCAGACCAGCATCCGGCCTGACCTACAGGGTCAGGTTAGGTCAGGTTAGGGTAGGGTCAGGTTAGGTCGTTAGGTCAGGTTAGGGTAGGGTCAGGTTAGGGTAGGGTCAGGTTAGATCAGGTTAGGGTCAGTTTAGGTTAGGGTAGGGTCAGGTTAGGGTAGGGTCAGGTTAGGGTCAGGTTAGGGTAGGGTCAGGTTAGGTCAGGTTAGGGTCAGCTTAGGGTAGGGTCAGGTTAGGTCATTAGGTCAGGTTAGGGTAGGGTCAGGTTAGGGTCAGGTCAGGTCAGGCATCCCGTCTACCTGCACGGACCTCCCTCCATCCAGCTGCTCACCTCCCTGGTTGAGCCCCCCCCCCTCAGGGACTCCAGCTCCGCCCCACCCGCTGCAGGCTCCACCCACCAGGAGGATCATCTGGTCTGGTCCGAGTGGGTGGCAGCAAACGGTCTACGAGGCGTGGGGGGGAACCAACCGGGCCCTGAAGAACCAGAGACCCATCCTGCTGGACCCCCAAAACCACATAGACCCATCCTGCTGGGTGGTCCTGATAGAGGACTCCTCTCTGTACTGGTCTAGTTAGACCTTAGTCCTGATAGAGGACTAACTCTGTACCGGTCTTGTTAGACCTTAGTGCTGATAGAGGACTCCTCTGTCCTGGTCTGTGATCAGTTGCCATGGCGATCCACTTCAACTGTAACTACATTACCCAGAAACCCACAGGAGCAAACACATGTAAACAAACCCAAAGTGTATTTTATTTGTTGAGAGGTTACAGCAGGAGAACAGAGGGCCAGAGAGGGGCATTGTGGGTAATACCATCACTGCACACACACACACACAGGGATCAGAGAGGATCATGGGAAACTGTCATCGTCATCTTCTGCCATCTCTTTGGCAAACTCCAGATCCTGCTGCTCCCGCTCCCTACGCTCCTAGAGGGGGGGGGAGGGGGGGGAGAGGGAGGGAGGGGGGAGAGGGAGGAGGGAGATACATTTACAATCAAAGCTGAATAGTGTGTGTGTGTGCATGTGTGTGTGAGTGAGTGTTACCTCTGCTGACTCCAGGTCTTTGTTATAAGCTTTAGGAGGAAACCTCATGGCCTGCAGGAAGAGACGTTCATACAAACAGTTAGTAATAGTTATTATTTATTTATATATATATATATATATATATATATATATATATATATATATATATATATATATATATATATATATACACACACACACACACACACACACACACACACACACACACACACACACACACACACACACACACACACACACACACACACACACACACACACACACACACACACACACACACACACACACACACACACACACACACACACACACACACACACACACACACACACACACACACACACACACACACACACACACACACACTGTCTAGCTCTAGTCCAGGTCTCATAGAACAGAGGACTCCTGGTCTAACTCTAGTCCAGGTCTCATAGAACAGAGGACTCCTGGTCTAACTCTAGTCCAGGTCTCATAGAACAGAGGACTCCTGGTCTAACTCTAGTCCATGTCTCATATAACAGAGGACTCCTGGTCTAACTCTAGTCCAGGTCTCATAGAACAGAGGACTCCTGGTCTAACTCTAGTCCAGGTCTCATAGAACAGAGGACTCCTGGTCTAACTCTAGTCCATGTCTCATATAACAGAGGACTCCTGGTCTAACTCTAGTCCAGGTCTCATAGAACAGAGGACTCCTGGTCTAACTCTAGTCCAGGTCTCATAGAACAGAGGACTCCTGGTCTAACTCTAGTCCAGGTCTCATAGAACAGAGGACTCCTGGTCTAACTCTAGTCCAGGTCTCATAGAACAGAGGACTCCTGGTCTAACTCTAGTCCATGCCCAGGTTTCTCTTTAGCTGTAGCCAGGCTGACAGAGAGTCACAGCTCTGTGGAGCCCAGTATTCCTCTAGACCTCAGTAGTAATGACTTTATGAACTTCTTCAATGAGAAGATTTTAACTATTAGGGACAAGATTAATAATCTCTTGCCCTTAACCAGAGATCTGTCCTCAAGTGGAATGGCTTTGGAAACCGCTGTATGTCCTGGTGTATATTTAGATGGCTTTTCTCCATCAACCGTGACCAATTATCTTTAATGGTTTCTACTTCTAACACGTCTACCTGTCTCTTGGACCCCGTCTACCTGTCTCTAGACCCTGTCTACCTGTCTCTAGACCCCGTCTACCTGTCTCTGGACCCCGTCTACCTGTCTCTAGACCCCGTCTACCTGTCTCTAGACCCCGTCTACCTGTCTCTAGATCCCGTCTACCTGTCTCTAGATCCCGTCTACCTGTCTCTTGGACCCTATCCCGACTAGGCTGCTTAAAGACGTTTTTCCTTTAATTGGCAGATCTCTTTTGGATATTATTAATGTGTCTTTGTTAACAGGCCACGTACCACATTCCTTCAAAGTAGCTGTAATTAAACCTCTCCTGAAGAAGCTGCTCTGGATCCAGAGGTGTTGGCTAACTACAGACCGATCTCTAACCTCCCCTTCCTCTCCAAGATCCTTAAGAAAGTGGTCTCACATCAGTTGTGTGACTTTCTACATCAGAATAGTTTATTTGAAGAGTTTCAGTCATTTAGAAAACACCACAGAGACATGACGGGGTGAGGACTCCTCTGTACTGGTCTTGTTAGACCTTAGTCCTGATAGAGGACTCTTCTGTACTGGTCTTGATAGACCTTAGTGCTGATAGAGGACTCTTCTGTCCTGGTCTTGTTATTCCTTAGTGTTTAAATCCTATTTATCAGATGGATCTCAGTTTGTATTTGTAAACGATGAAGCCTCAATGACCACCAACGTTAGTCACGGAGTTCCACAAGGTTCTGTGCTTGGACCAATTCTATTTACCTTATACATGTTTCCTTTGGGCAACATTGTCAGGAAACACTCCATAAACTTTCATTGTTATGCAGATGATACTCAACTATATCTATCGATAAAACCAGAGGAGACTAACCAACTCACTAAAATTCAAGATGTCTTAGTGACATAAAAACATGGATGACCGGCAACTTCTTGATGTTAAACTCAGACAAAACCGAAGTAATTCTACTGTGATCACCTCAGAGATCAATTATCTGGTGATGTGGTTTCTGTAGGTGGCATTACTCTAGCATCAACACCACTGTAAAGAACCTCTGTTCTCTTTGATCGGGACTTGTCCTTTAACTCCACCTGAAGAACATCTCAAGGACTGCATTCTTCATCTACGTCAGATTTAGACAATCAGGAACATCTCGTCTCAAAAGATGCAGAAAAATTGGTTCACGCGTTCGTTACTTCGAGACTGGATTACTGCAACTCCTTATTATCAGGCTGCTCTATAAGTCTCTTAGGTCAACTCCTTATTATCAGGCTGCTCTATAAGTCTCTTAGGTCAACTCCTTATTATCAGGCTGCTCTATAAGTCTCTTAGGTCAACTCCTTATTATCAGGCTGCTCTATAAGTCTCTTAAGTCAACTCCTTATTATCAGGCTGCTCTATAAGTCTCTTAAGTCAACTCCTTATTATCAGGCTGCTCTATAAGTCTCTTAGGTCAACTCCTTATTATCAGGCTGCTCTATAAGTCTCTACGGTCAACTCCTTATTATCAGGCTGCTCTATAAGTCTCTACGGTCAACTCCTTATTATCAGGCTGCTCTATAAGTCTCTTAAGTCAACTCTTTATTATCAGGCTGCTCTATAAGTCTCTTAGGTCAACTCCTCATTATCAGGCTGCTCTATAAGTCTCTACGGTCAACTCCTTATTATCAGGCTGCTCTATAAGTCTTAGGTCAACTCCTCATTATCAGGCTGCTCTATAAGTCTCTTAGGTCAACTCCTTATTATCAGGCTGCTCTATAAGTCTCTTAGGTCCCTCCAGTTGATCCAGAATGCTGCAGCTTGTGTTCTCACTAAACTAAGAAAAGAGATCACATGACTCCTGCACTAGCTGCTCTGCACTGGCTCCCTGTAACATCAAGAATCACTTTTAAAATTCTTCTCTTAACATACAAAGCCTTAATTGGTGATGCACCATCATATCTTAAAGAGCTTGTAGTACCGTATCGCCCCACCAGAGGGCTGCTCACTAAATGCGGGGCTACTTGTAGTTCTGAGAGTCTTAAGATGTAAAATGGGAGCCAGAGCCTTTAGTTATCAAGCTCCTCTTTTATGGAACCAGCTCCACCTTCAGTCCTGGAGGCAGACACAGTCACCACCTTCAAGAGTAGACTGAAGACTTTCCTCTTTGACAGAGCTGATAGTCAGGGCTGAGTCAGGTTCACCTGGTCCACACCTGGAGATGCTGCTAGAGGCTGATAGGGGGACCTTTAGGATGCACTGAGCACCTCTCTCCTCTTCTCTTTCTCCTATGGATGAATCTTCATCTCTCCATCACACATGACTAACTCTGCTTCTCCCCGGAGTCCTTCTGACTTCACGTCTCATGGGGTCATGTGACCCTCTGAGACGGCATAGATCCATCTGCTGATGGACCATCCATGGTTGGGTCCTGAGTTCCTGACACCAGCTGTGCCACTGCCCTGTTGAGACTCCGCCCACTGCTGGGACTCCGCCCACTGCTGGGACTCCGCCCACTGCTCCACTCGGGAGGTCTCCAAACTCTCCATGGTGGAATATGCCTAAATATGAACTATTGATAAACTCTGTCAGATTCCTTGAATGTATTTTAACTCTAAATCTGTCTTCTGGTCACATGACATCTATTGTTCTGTCCATCTGGAGAGGATCCTCCTCTGTTCTCTCCTCAAGGGTTCTTCACTTTTTTCCCCCTGAAGGGTTATTTGGGAGTTGTTCCTGATCCGATGTGAGGTCAAAGGTCAAAGGTCAGGGATGTCTATGTGTACAGATTGTAAAGCACTCTGAGACAAATTTGTAATTTGTGAAACTGGGCTCTATAAATAAACTGAATTGAATTGAATCGAGACCAGACGTTAAATACCTGAAGGGGGCGCTACAGGGGAAAAGTTACATAGTGTCGCTTTAATGTGAGCATCATTTAAGATAAAGAAACGATCTATAAAGAGGACTCAGCGTGGGCCGAATCCACCAGCGTCCAACGGGGGCGAGGAGCCTCTCGTGACCTCTGACCTGTGAGGCCCTCGCCGAGCGCTTCGTCTCCATTGCCATGAAAACTTCTGACAGTTCTCTTAGATTTGATGTGTGTGTGTGCGAGCTGCAGGCGGCTCACCTTCACAGACATGTTGTGGATGTCCAGGCAGAAGGAGATCCTCTGGTGGAACGCCAGCTGAGGCTCTCTGGTGCCGTAGATGTCCATCGTCTCTTTTGACTGGACGAAGCCTTTTTCATGGTTGATGCTCGCCTCAATGACACCATCACGGATAGCCTACACACACACACACTCTGTTAGCACGTTGGCTCCCTGGCTCCCGGTGAGAGCTGTGTGGACTCAATGCCGCGTACCTTGGCCACGATGAACTCGGCGTCCTCCGGGCTGTCGAGCTGCAGCTTCTGAGCGATATCGGCCAGAGAGATGCGAGAGTACGACAGGCTGATCATACGCACACCTACACACACACACACACACACACACACACACACACGTAAGCACCATGTGCAGGGGCTGCTGGGCGGACGCTGGGCTGTGATTGGCTCACCGGTCTTGATGACGTTGTGTCTCAGGCGGATGATGAGTGTGTACGTCCCGTCGGTCTGGAACTTCTCCCCAAACTGCTCCAGCACCATGTTGAACTTAGCCAGGTTACCAGCCCTCACCGCTACAAACACACACACACACACACACACACACACGGTAAACACACACAAACACATGGTAAACACACATGGTAAACACACACGGTAAAACACACACACACGCACACACAAACATGGTAAACACACACACACACGGTAAACACACACACACGGTAAACACACACAGAAACACATGGTAAACACACACAACATAACACAGGGTTTTTCCTGGGGGGGTCGTAGTGAGCTCCTGCGTCGCGCTGCATCTCCGTGTCAACAGCTGGCCGCTCCGTCCATTCAGACACCTTCTATTTATTCATTCATTGATTTATTTGTCATAGGCGCTTGGGAAAAAGGCTCAGGCGCGAGCACACATTTTCTCTATGCAGGAAAAACCCTGTACACACGGTAAACACACACTACATAACACACACAGCACACACGGTAAACACACACACACGGAACCACTGACCCTGGGTCAGCAGGAAGTAGGGCATCAGGGACCTCTTCAGGGACGGCTGTCTGAACTGAAGCCGGTCAGGAATCTCTCCCAGCAGCAGCTCCACCACGATCAGCAGCTTGTGGACCTGATCACCGATCAATACAAGGAGATGTAGCACGAAGCACGTAGCACGTAGCATCAGAAGGCGTGTCACGCACCGTCTGCTTGAAGCCCACCGCCGTGTGCTGGGGCGCCTTCCTCAGCGCGTTGGTCAGCGTGCGGCGAGCCTCAGAGTACTCCAGCTGGATGGCCTTGATGCGGCCTGCAGTCACATGACAGGTGAGGCTACGGGGGGCTACAGGTGGGCTACGGGGGCCTACAGGTGGCCACAGGGGGGCCACGGGGCCACGGGGGCCACGGGGGCTACACGGGGTACTGAGGGGGCCACAGGTGGGCCACAGGGGGGCCACAGGGGGGGCTACAGGGGCCACAGGGGCCACAGGGGGCCACAGGCTACAGGCCAGGTGAGGCCAACGGGGCCACAGGTGAGGCCACGGGGGCACAGGGGGCCACAGGTGAGGCCACGGGGGCTACAGGTGGCCACGGGGCCACAGGTGAGGCCACACGGGGCCACAGGGCCACAGGGGCCAACGGGGTAATACAGGTGAGGCCACAGGGGTCACAGGTGGCAACTGGGGTCCAACAGGGGTCACAGGTGGGCCACAGGGGGCACAGGGGGCCACAGGTGGCACAGGGGGCTACAGGTGGCCACGGGGGGGCCACAGGGGCCACAGGGGCCACACCCAAGGACAACAAGGCCACAGGGGTGAGGCCCAGGGCCACAGGTGGGCCACAGGAGGCCACGGGGCCACAGGGAGGCCACAGGTGGCTACAGGGGGGCCCAGGTAACACCAAACAGGGGGGCTGCAAAGGCCAACAACCAAAACGGGGCCAAAACAGGGGGCCACAGGTGGGCCAAACACAGGTGGCCACAGGGAGGCCACAACACAGGGGCCACAGGAGGCCAACAGGCCACAGGGGGCCACAGGTGAGGCCACAAATACAGGTGAGGCCACACGGGGTCAGGTGGGGCCACAGGTGGCCACAGGTGAGGCAACGGGGGCATCAAACAGGTGAGGCCAGGCCACGGGGCCACAGGGGGCCACAGGGGCCACAGGTACAGGGCACAGGGCCACAGGGGGGCCACAAGGGCCACAGGGGCCACAGGGGCCACAGGTGAGGCCACGGGGCCACAGGGGGCCACAGGTGGGCCACAGGTGAGGCCACTGGGGCCCAACAGGTGAGGCCACGGCAGCCACCCACAGGGTCTACAGGTCAACACAAACAGGGTCAACAATAGGGGCACACGGCTACAGGGGCAACAGGTGAGCCACAGGGTGAGGCAACAGGGGTCACAGGTGAGGCCACAGGGTCCACAGGGGCCACAGGTGAGGCCACGGGGGCCACAGGGGGGCCACTGGGGGCCACAGGTGGGCTGGGGGCTACAGGGGGCCACAGGTGAGGCTACAGGGGGGCTACGGGGGGCTACAGGTGGGCTACAGGGGGCTACAGGGGCTCTGGTGAGGCCACAGGGGAGCCACAGGGGTCACAGGGGCTACAGGGGGCTACAAGGGGCTCGGGTGAGGCTACAGGGGGCTCAAGGGGGCTACAGGGGCCAAGGGGGCCACAGGTGAGGCTACAGGGGCCACAGGTGGGCTACAGGGGGCTGGGGCTACAGGGGCTCAAGGGGGCTACAGGGGGCTACAGGGGCTAAGAGGGCTACAGGCCAGGGGCTACAGGTGAGGCCACGGGGCCACAGGTGGGCTACAGGGGGGCTACAGGGGGCTAGGGGCTACAGGGGGCTACAGGTGGGGCTACACAGGTGAGGCTGGGGCTACAGGTGAGGGGGCCACAGGGGCTCGGGGGCTACAGGTGAGGCCACGGGGGGGGGCTACAGGGGGGCTACGGGGGGCTACAGGTGAGGCTACGGGGGGGCTACAGGTGAGGCTACAGGAGGGCTACAGGTGAGGCTACAGGGGGGCTACAGGTGAGGCTACAGGGGGGGCTACAGGTGAGGGCCTACAGGTGAGGGCCTACAGGGGTGGTACAGGTAGCAGTCTCACCTGTGTAGTACAGGTATCTGGCCCACTCGTTGTTGTTGGCCAGCTCGGGGAACACGGACTTGGACACCAGCTTCTCGGCCTGGTCGTACAGGTTGAAGCTCAGGTAGTTCCGCAGCAGCAGGTTGAGCAGCACCGCCTGGCCGTCAGCGTCGTGGCGCAGGGTCGCCGTGCGGAGCCGCGTGTGCAGGAAGCTGAGGACACACCTGGTGAGGGGCGCACACGTGTGTGTGTGTGTGTGTGTGTGTGTGTGTGTGTGTGTGTGTGTGTGTGTGTGTGTGTGTGTGTGTGTGTGTGTGTACCTGCGCATGGAGTCCTCCTGCTGCAGCAGCTCGTACACGCGGGCGTGGTAGTAGTAACACTTGGCGGCCACCAGGTCCAGAGCTCTGCGGTTCTTGGAGCCGATCTTCTGGAGCAGGTCATCAGAAACCTTCTGGGCCTGGAACACACGACACCTTCATCACCACCTTCGTCCTCGTGGTCCTCATGGGCCTCGTGGCGGTGACCTCTGACCTCAGGGTATCTCTTGCTGCTCGTCAGGTGGACCACCAGCAGCAGCTGCAGGTACGCCTCCACCTCCGGCAGCAGAGGAGCCGAGGCCGCCTTCCCCGAGCGCGGCCGGAACGGGACGTCTCCATTCATCATCTCCACGGACTG
>CM070091.1:19656376-19696376 GCA_036178185.1 Liparis tanakae | reverse complement strand
ACACACACACATAGACACACACACACACACATAGAGACACACACACACACACATAGAGACACACACACAGAGACACACACACAGACACACAGACACACACACAAACACACACATAGAGACACACACACAGACACACACACACACACACATAGACACACACACACACACACATAGACACACACACAGACACACACACACACATAGACACACACACACACACACACACACACATAGAGACACACACACACACACACATAGAGACACACACACAGAGACACACACACAGACACACAGACACACACACATACACACACACATAGAGACACACACACACACATAGAGACACACACACACATAGACACACACATACAGAGACACACACACACACATAGAGACACACACACACACACACAGAGACACACACACAGACACACACACACATAGAGACACACACACACACACACACACATATAGACACACACACAGAGACACACACACACACATAGAGACACACACACACACACACACACAGACACACACACACACACACACAGAGAGAGACACACTCCGCTCTGTGTGCAGCAAAGGGGTGGGGCTTGTGGCTGGCCTGGTCGGCGTGCTCTGTGAGCTGTGGAGGGGGCGGAGTCAGGAGGAGAGAGAGAGGCTGCTCAGGTCCTCCTGAGTGTCGCTCGACCTGCAAAGGTCATCCCGAGGAGGCGAAGCCCTGTGGCCACACCACCTGTCCAGGTACCTGTCCTCTGTCTGTCTGTCTGTCTGTCCTCTGTCTGTCTGTCTGGTGTGTGTTGGCCAGCATGATGACGGGGCAGCAGTATCTCCACCTCTCTCTATCTCCACCTCTCTATCTCTCTCTCTCCACCTCTCTCACCTCCTCTCTCTCACCTCCACCTCTCTCTCTATCTCCACCTCCTCTCTCTCTCTACCTCTCTCTCTATCTCCACCTCCCTCTCTCTCCACCTCTCTCTCTCTCTCCACCTCTCTCCACCTCTCTCTCTCTCCACCTCTCTCTCCATCTCTCTCCCCCTCTCTCTATCTCCACCTCTCTCCACCTCTCTCTCTCTCCACCTCTCTCCACCTCTCTCTCTATCTATCTCCACCTCTCTCTCTCTCCCCTTCACCTCTCCACTCTCTCCACCTCTCTCTCTCCATCTCTCTCTCTCCACCTCTCTCTCTCACCTCTCTCTCTCTCCATCTCTCCACTCTCCCTCTCTCTCCCCTCTCTCTCCACCTCTCTCTCTCTCCATCTCTCTCTCTCCACCTCTCTCTCTCCACCTCTCTCTCTCTCACCTCTCTCTCCCCCCTCTCTCTCCCTCCTCTCTCACCTCTCTCTCTCTCTCCACCTCTCTCTCTCTCTCCACCTCTCTCTCTCCTCTCACCTCTCTCTCCCTCTCCCTCCCCTCTCTCTCCCCTCTCTCTCTCTCCACCTCTCTCCCTCCCTCTCTCTCTCTCTCTCCACCCTCTCTCTCTCCCACCTCTCTCCTCTCTCCCTCCCTCCCTCCCTCTCTCCTCTCTCTCTCTCTCCCCTCTCTCTCTCCTCCTCTCTCTCTCCCACCTCTCTCTCTCTCTCTCTCTCTCTGCACCTCTCTCTCTCTCCCTCTCCTCCCCTCCTCTCCACCTCTCCCCTCTCTCTCCCCACCTGTCTCTCTCCTCTCTCCCTCTCTCTCTCTCCTCTCCCTCTCCTTCTCTCTCCCTCTCCTCTCTCTCCTCTCTCTCCCTCCCTCTCTCCTCCCTCTCTCTCCCCTCTCTCTCCACCTCCCTCCCTCCCTCCTCTCTCTCTCCCACCTCTCCCTCCCTCTCTCTCTCTCCCCCCCTCTCTCTCCCCCTCTCTCTCCACCTCCCTCTCTCTCTCTCTCTCTCCCTCTCTCTCTACCTCTCTCCCTCCCTCTCTCTCTCTCTCTCTCTCCACCTCTCTCTCTCTCTCCACCTGTCTGTCTCTCCACCTGTCTGTCTCTCAGTTAATGGTGGTTGGTCCAGTTGGTCCGGCTGGTCTCGTTGTTCCGGTAATTGTATCAGTGACGTCATCGTCCCGAAAAAAGAGCGAGGTCGTTCTTGCTCTAGCCCCGCCCCTTCCAATGACACAGTGCCACCTGGCAACGGTTGCCCTGGAGACAAGATGCAGGTCCAGACCTGCAGCGAGCTCCCCACCTGTCCAGGTGAGACCCCGGGGGAAGCGGGGGGAGTCTGAGGATGGAACCCTGGCGTTTTCTGATTGGTTGTCTCTGCAGTGGACGGCAGCTGGGGGGCGTGGCCTCCACCGGGGCCGTGCTCCGCCTCCTGTGGGGAGGGGCTCCAGCTATCAGTGAGAATGTGTGATAGCCCCGCCCCTAAATATGGCGGCCGATTATGTGATGGAACAAGTACTCGGAGCAGCGTCTGTCAGAGAACCTGTGCTGGTAACACACACACACACACACACACACACACACACACACACACACACACATAGAGACACACACACAGAGAGAGACACACAGAGAGAGAGACACACACAGAGAGAGACACACACAGAGAGAGACACACACACAGAGAGAGACACACACAGAGAGAGAGACACACACACAGAGACACACACACACAGAGAGAGACACACACAGAGAGAGAGACACACACAGAGACACACACACACAGAGAGAGACACACACACAGAGAGAGACACACAGAGAGAGAGAGACACACACACACGGAGAGACACACACACACACAGAGAGACACACACACACGGAGAGACACACACACACACAGAGAGACACACACACAGAGAGAGACACACACACACAGAGAGAGACACACACACAGAGAGAGACACACACAGAGAGAGACACACACAGAGAGACACACACACAGAGAGAGACACACACAGAGAGAGACACACACAGAGCACACAGAGAGAGACACACACAGAGAGAGACACACACACACACACACAGAGACACACACACAGAGAGAGACACACACACACACAGAGAGACACACACACAGAGAGAGACACACACACACACACACACAGAGACACACACACAGAGAGAGACACACACACAGAGAGACACACACACACACAGAGAGACACACACACAGAGAGAGACACACACACACACACAGAGAGACACACACACACACACAGAGAGACACACACACAGAGAGACACACACACACACAGAGAGACACACACACAGAGAGAGACACACACACACACACACAGACACACACACAGAGAGAGACACACACACACACACACAGAGACACACACACAGAGAGAGACACACACACACACACAGAGACACACACACAGAGAGAGACACACACACAGAGAGAGACACACACAGAGAGAGAGACACACACAGAGACACACACAGAGAGAGACACACACACAGAGAGAGACACACACAGAGAGAGAGACACACACAGAGAGACACACACACACAGAGAGACACACACACACACACAGAGAGACACACACACAGAGAGACACACAGAGAGAGACACACACACAGAGAGACACACACAAGAGAGACACACACACAGAGAGAGACACACACACACACAGAGACACACACAGAGACACACACACACACACACACACAGAGAGACACACACAAGACACACACACAGAGAGACACACACACAGAGAGACACACACAGAGAGAGAGACACACACACAGAGACACACACACAGAGAGACACACACAGAGAGAGAGAGAGACACACACACAGAGAGTAACACACAGAGAGAGAGAGACACACACACACACACAGAGAGAGAGACACACACACACACACAGAGAGACACACACAGAGAGAGAGAGACACACACACGCACAGAGAGACACACACACACACACAGAGACACACACACAGAGAGAGACACACACACACACAGAGACACACACAGAGACACACACAGAGACACACACACACACACAGAGACACACACACACACAGAGAGAGAGACACACACAGAGAGACACACACACACACACAGAGAGATACACACACACACAGAGAGACACACACACAGAGAGACACACACACAGAGAGAGACACACACACATACACAGAGACACACACACACAGAGAGAGACACACACAGAGAGACACACACACACAGAGAGAGACACACACACAGAGAGACACACACAGACACACACAGAGACACACACAGAGAGAGACACACAGAGAGACACACACAGAGAGAGACACACACAGAGAGACACACACAGAGAGACACACACACAGAGAGAGACACACACACATACACAGAGACACACACACACAGAGAGAGACACACACAGAGAGACACACACAGAGAGAGACACACACACAGAGAGAGACACACACACACAGAGAGACACACACACAGAGAGACACACACAGAGAGAGACACACAGAGAGACACACACAGAGAGAGACACACACAGAGAGACACACACAGAGAGAGACACACAGAGAGACACACACAGAGAGAGACACACACAGAGAGACACACACACACAGAGACACACACAGAGAGACACACACACACAGAGAGACACACACACAGAGAGACACACACAGAGACACACACACAGAGAGACACACACAGAGAGACACACACAGAGAGACACACACAGAGAGAGACACACACAGAGAGAGAGACACACACAGAGACACACACACAGAGAGACACACACAGAGAGACACACACACAGAGAGAGACACACACACAGAGAGAGACACACCAACCCCCTGTCTCCTCCCAGTGGACGGGTTCTGGTCCGGCTGGTCCACTTGGGGGGACTGTTCCAGTCCCTGTGTCCCAGTAGGCCGAGCGTCTCTCAGGCTCCGCCTTCGGTCCTGTGCTAGCCCCGCCCCTTCAACGGACCCCCCCGGCTCAGGTTGCCACGGTGACCACAACGAGACCGAACACTGCAAACACCTGCCTCGTTGTCCAGGTGTGTCTGTGTGTCCATCCCCGTGTCCTTGAGGACAGTAACCGTGTGTCTGTGTGTCCATCCCCGTGTCCTTGAGGACAGTAACCATGTGTCTCTGCAGTGGACGGGGGCTGGGGGTCCTGGTCCCCCCCCTCCCCCTGCCCCGTGACCTGTGGGGTGGGGCTCCAGGAGGCCCGCCGGACCTGCCATAGCCCCGCCCCCAAACATGGCGGCCGCCCATGTCCCGGAGAGGGACGGAGGACCAGCGTCTGTCACACCAAGACCCACTGTCCAGGTAGTCTGTCTCTGGTCTCTAGTCTCTCTGGTCTCTCTCTGGTCTCTCTGGTCTCTAGTCTCTCTCTGGTCTCTAGTCTCTCGTCTCTCTGGTCTCTCTAGTCTCTCTAGTCTCTCTGGTCTCTCTCTGGTCTCTCGTCTCTCTAGTCTCTCTGGTCTCTCTGGTCTCTCGTCTCTCTAGTCTCTCTGGTCTCTCTCTGGTCTCTGGTCTCTCTGGTCTCTCTAGTCTCTCTGGTCTCTCTCTGTCTCGCCTCTAGTCTGTCTGGTCTCTCTGGTCTCTCTGGTCTCTCGTCTCTCTGGTCTCTCTCTGGTCTCTGGTCTCTCTAGTCTCTCTAGTCTCTCTCTAGTCTCTCTGGTCTCTAGTCTCGCTGGGTCTCTAGTCTCTAGTCTCTCTGTCTCTCTCTGTCTGGTCTCTCTCTCTCTCTAGTCCTCTCTAGTCTCTAGTCTCTGTCTCTAGTCTCTCTCCTGTCTCTCTAGTCTCTCTGGTCTCTCTCTAGTCTCTCTCTGGTCTCTCTCTAGTCTGTCTCTGGTCTCTAGTCTCTCTGGTCTCTAGTCTCTCTCTAGTCTCTCTCTGGTCTCTCTAGTCTCTCTCTAGTCTGTCTCTGGTCTCTAGTCTCTCTGGTCTCTAGTCTCTCTCTAGTCTCTCTCTAGTCTCTCTCTGGTCTCTAGTCTCTCTCTCTCTCTCTGGTCTCTAGTCTCTCTAGTCTCTGGTCCTCTCTAGTCTCTCTGGTCTCTCTCTGTCCTCTGGTCTCTAGTCTCTCTCTAGTCTCTCTAGTCTCTCTGGTCTCTAGTCTCTCTGTCTCTCTCTCTGGTCTCTCTGGTCTCTCTAGTCTCTCTGTCTCTCTCTGGTCTCTAGTCTCTCTAGTCTCTCTGGTCTCTCTAGTCTCTCTCTCTCTAGTCTCTCTGGTCTCTGGTCTCTCCTGGTCTCTCTGGTCTCTCTCTGGTCTCTCTCTGGTCTCTCTAGTCTCTCTGTCTCTCTCCTGGTCTCTCTGGTCTCTCTCTGGTCTCTTCTCTCTGGTCTCTCTGGTCTCTAGTCTCTGTCTCTCTCTCTGGTCTCTCTCTAGTCTCTCTAGTCTCTGTCTCTAGTCTCTCTGGTCTCTCTCTCTGTCTCTCTCTAGTCTCTCTAGTCTCTCTGGTCTCTCTCTCTGGTCTCTCTCTGTCTCTAGTCTCTCTGGTCTCTAGTCTCTCTCTAGTCTCTCTGTCTCTCTGGTCTCTCTGGTCTCTCTATCTCTCTGTCTCTCTCTAGTCTCTCTAGTCTCTCTAGTCTCTCTGGTCTCTAGTCTCTCTGTCTCTCTGGTCTCTCTCTGTCTCTCTCTGGTCTCTAGTCTCTCTGATCTCTCTAGTCTCTCTCTAGTCTCTATCTGGTCTCTCTAGTCTCTCTCTAGTCTCTCTGGTCTCTAGTCTCTCTCTGGTCTCTCTCTAGTCTCTCTCTAGTCTCTCTGGTCTCTGCTCTCTCTGGTCTCTCAGTCTCTCTAGTCTCTCTCTGGTCTCTCTCTGGTCTCTCTGGTCTCTCTCTAGTCTCTCTCTAGTCTCTCTGGTCTCTAGTCTCTCTCTGGTCTCTCTAGTCTCTCTCTAGTCTCTCTAGTCTCTCTGGTCTCTAGTCTCTCTCTGGTCTCTCTCTATCTCTCTGGTCTCTCTCTAGTCTCTCTAGTCTCTCTGTCTCTCTGTCTCTCTGGTCTCTCTAGTCTCTCTGGTCTCTCTCTCTGGTCTCTCTAGTCTCTCTCTAGTCTCTCTAGTCTCTCTGGTCTCTAGTCTCTCTAGTCTCTCTGGTCTCTAGTCTCTCTAGTCTCTCTAGTCTCTCTCTGGTCTCTCTCTAGTCTCTCTCTGGTCTCTAGTCTCTCTCTGGTCTCTAGTCTCTCTGGTCTCTCTCTAGTCTCTCTCTAGTCTCTCTGGTCTCTCTAGTCTCTAGTCTCTCTCTGGTCTCTCTTCTCTCTAGTCTCTCTTTGGTCTCTCTAGTCTCTCTCTAGTCTCTCTGGTCTCTTCTCTGTCTCTCTCTGGTCTCTCCTGGTCTCTAGTCTCTGGTCTCTAGTCTCTCTAGTCTCTCTGGTCTCTCTCTCTGTCTCTCTCTGGTCTCTCTGGTCTCTAGTCTCTATCTCTCTCTAGTCTCTATCTCTCTCTGGTCTCTCTAGTCTCTCTGGTCTCTCTCTAGTCTCTCTGGTCTCTCTCTAGTCTCTCTCGACACTCTCTGGTCTCTCTAGTCTCTCTAGTCTCTCTAGTCTCTCTGTCTCTCTAGTCTCTCTAGTCTCTAGTCTCTCTGGTCTCTAGTCTCTCTAGTCTCTCTGGTCTCTCTGGTCTCTCTAGTCTCTCCTAGTCTCTCTCTCTCTCTCTGTCTCTCTGGTCTCTAGTCTCTCAGTCTCTCTAGTCTCTCTGGTCTCTCAGTCCTCTCCTGTCCTCAGTCTCTGGTCTCTCTGGTCTCTCTAGTCTCTCCTGGTCTCTCTAGTCTCTTCTCCTAGTCTCTCTGGTCTCTAGTCTCTCTGGTCTCTCTAGTCTCTCTGATCTCTCTCTGGTCTCTAGTCTCCTAGTCTCTCTGGTCTCTAGTCTCTCTCTAGTCTCTCTAGTCTCTCTAGTCTCTCTAGTCTCCCTCTAGTCTCTCTCTAGCCTCTCTAGTTTCTCTAGTCTCTCTCTAGCCTCTCTAGCCTCTCTCTAGCCTCTCTAGTCTCTCTAGCCTCTCTGGTCTCTCTGGTCTCTCTAGTCTCTCTCTAGTCTCTCTCTGATCTCTCTAGTCTCTATCTGGTCTCTCTAGTCTCTCTCTAGTCTCTCTCTAGTCTCTCTAGTCTCTCTCTGGTCTCTCTCTGTCCTAGTCTCTCTGGTCTCTCTGGTCTCTCTAGTCTCTCTGGTCTCTCGTCTCTAGTCTCTCTAGTCTCTCTGGTCTCTCTGGTCTCTCTAGTCTCTCTCTCTCTCCTGGTCTCTCTAGTCCTCTCTCTAGTCTCTCTAGTCTCTCTGGTCTCTCTGTCTCTGGTCTCTAGTCTCTCTCTCTCTCTCTCTCTAGTCTCTCTGGTCTCTCTCTGGTCTCTCTAGTCTCCTCTCTCTAGTCTCTAGTCTCTCTGGTCTCTCAGTCTCTCTCTAGTCTCTCTGGTCTCTCTAGTCCTCTCTAGTCTCTCTGGTCTCTCTCTCTCCTGGTCTCTCTCTCCTCTCTGTCTCTCTAGTCTCTCTCTAGTCTCTCTCTGGTCTCTAGTCTCTCTGGTCTCTCTAGTCTCTCTCTAGTCTCTCTAGTCTCTCTGGTCTCTAGTCTCTCTCTGGTCTCTCTAGTCTCTCTCTGGTCTCTCTCTAGTCTCTCTCTAGTCTCTCTCTAGTCTCTCTCTGGTCTCTCTAGTCTGTCTCTAGTCTCTCTGGTCTCTAGTCTCTCTCTCTAGTCTCTCTGGTCTCTCTGATCTCTCTGGTCTCTAGTCTCTCTGATCTAGTCTCTCTGGTCTCTAGTCTCTCTCTCAGTCTCTCTGGTCTAGTCTCTCTAGTCTCTCTGATCCTCTGGTCTCTAGTCTCTCTCTAGTCTCTCTGGTCTCTCTAGTCTCTCTGATCTCTCTCTGGTCTCTAGTCTCTCTCTAGTCTCTCTAGTCTCTCTGGTCTCTCTGGTCTATCTAGCCTCTCTGGTCTCTCTCTGGTCTCTCGTCTCTCTAGTCTCTCTAGTCTCTCTGGTTCTCTCTAGTCTCTCTGGTTTCTCTCTGGTCTCTCTGGTCTCTAGTCTCTCTCTGGTCTCTCTAGTCTCTCTGGTCTCTCTCTGGTCTCTCTGGTCTCTAGTCTCTCTCTGGTCTCTCTAGTCTCTCTAGTCTCTCTGGTCTCTCTGGTCTATCTAGCCTCTCTGGTCTCTCTCTGGTCTCTCGTCTCTCTAGTCTCTCTAGTCTCTCTGGTCTCTCGTCTCTCTAGTCTCTCTGGTCTCTCTCTGGTCTCTCTCTGGTCTCTAGTCTCTCTCTGGTCTCTCTAGTCTCTCTGGTCTCTAGTCTCTCTCTGGTCTCTCTAGTCTCTCTAGTCTCTCTGGTCTCTAGTCTCTCTAGTCTCTCTGGTCTCTAGTCTCTCTCTAGTCTCTCTAGTCTCTCTAGTATCTCTGGTCTCTAGTATCTAGTCTCTCTAGTATCTCTCTAGTCTCTCTAGTCTCTCTGGTCTCTCTAGTATCTCTAGTCTCTCTGGTCTCTCTAGTCTCTCTCTAGTCTCTCTAGTCTCTCTGGTCTCTCTGATCTCTCTCTGGTCTCTAGTCTCTCTAGTATCTAGTCTCTCTAGTCTCTCTAGTCTCTCTCTAGTCTCTCTAGTCTCTCTGGTCTCTCTGGTCTCTCTAGTCTCTCTGATCTCTCTCTGGTCTCTAGTCTCTCTCTAGTCTCTCTGGTCTCTCTAGTCTCTCTGATCTCTCTCTGGTCTCTAGTCTCTCTCTAGTCTCTCTAGTCTCTCTGGTCTCTCTAGTCTCTCTGATCTCTCTTTGGTCTCTAGTCTCTCTCTAGTCTCTCTAGTCTCTCTTAAGCGTCTTTGAGCACCTGGAAAAGCGCTATATAAATCAAATGTATTATTATTATTATTATTAGTCTCTCTAGTCTCTCTGGTCTCTGGTTCCAGTGGACGGCCAGTGGTCCTGGTGGTCTGGGTGGTCCAACTGCTTGTACCCGTTCGGGAAGCACAACATTCGCTGTAAGCTGCTGGGCGGCTCCCAGACCCGACAGCGCAGCTGTCTCCACCGAGACCACAACGGGGCGGTCTGCAGCGGGACCGGCCGGAGGGAGCGCCGGGTCTGCTACGACGTCCAAGACTGCCCCGGTGGGTCCAGCACCAGGGACTATAGACGATAGATTATAGACTATAGATTAAAGTTCATTGACTAGATTATAGACTATAGACTAGATATTATAGAGTAAAGACTATAGACTAGATTATAGACTATAGATTATGGACTAGATTATATACTATAGATTATAGACTAAAGACTATAGATTAAAGACTATAACTGTTGGACTATATACTTCACTAAAGACTATAGATTATATACTAGATTATATTCTATAGATTATAAACTACATTATAGACTATAGATTAGATTATATACTATAGAGTATAGACTTTTATATCAAATTTAAAGATGTGTGAATAAATATTTTAATAGAGATAAAGAATGAAACGTTTATATGTGTGTGTGTGTGTAGTTCAGGGCAGCTGGGTCGAGTGGACTTCGTGGACGTTGTGCTCGTCTTCTTGTGGCGTCTCCAATCACAGCAGAACAAGATGTAAACCCAACTACAGGAACTACAGGTGAGTCCACGGAGGAGGAGGAGGAGAAATCTATACTCGAGAACTAAAACAATAACACACTGTGTGTGTCTCTGTCTGTGTGTGCGTGTTACAGTCTTACCATTGGTCTTCTGAAGCAGAACGCGTCGTTCTTCGGTAATCCTCGTTATGATTGCGGCGCGGCGTCCGACGGGCAGCCGGCGGATCAGAATCAGCCGTGTAACGTCCCTCCATGCAGCGCCGAGCCGTGACGTCTCACCGTGTCTCACCCCGAGACAAAGGACCAGCAGCCCGTTGGTACAATATAGACTTTATTAGTTCAGTAAATATGAAATAAAAACCTTTAAATGATTCACAATTCATTAATAAGAGTTGCCAGGTTCTTTCTACAGGAAGTAGCTCCTGACGGCTGCTCCGACAAAATAAAAGCTTCAAACCTGTCAACGTCTCACTTTCAACCCAAATAAAACAATATTTCCACTTCCAGTCCCAACGAGAAGCAACTGGCGTGGGATTGGGTCCAGACAGGAAGTAGCGTGGGATTGGTCCCAACAGGAAGTGGAGGGATTGGTCCCAACAGGAAGTGGAGGATTGGGTCCAGACAGGAAGTGGAGTGGGATTGGGTCCAGACAGGAAGCGGCGTGGGATTATATCCAGACAGGAAGCGGCGTGGGATTAGATCCAGACAGGAAGTGGCGTTGGATTACATCCAGACAGGAAGTGGCATGGGATTGGTCCCAACAGGAAGTGGCGTGGGATTGGTCCCAACAGGAAGTGGCGTGGAATTGGGTCCAGACAGGAAGTGGCGTGGAATTGGGTCCAGACAGGAAGTGGCGTGGGATTGGTCCAGACAGGAAGTGGCGTGGGATTGGGTCCAGACAGGAAGTGGCGTGGGATTGGGTCCAGACAGGAAGTGGCGTGGGATTGGGTCCAGACAGGAAGTGGCGTGGGATTGGGTCCAGACAGGAAGTGGCGTGGGATTGGTCCCAATAGGAAGTCAATCAGAACCGCTGGAGGAATGTTTGATATCATTTTATTGGTTTTCTTCTTTACTTTATTTTCATCATAGCAATGGAAAAATATACCGTCATACAAACGTCTCCTTTATTGAAGCCCCTCCCCCAAAACAAGTGCAGCGGAAACTAAACGTGAAGCGCTCCGCGGCTCCGCCTCCTGCCGCTCCCGGGCTTTTATTTTGTAGGAGTTAGTGCTGCCGAGCGGCGCCGAGGAAGAAGGGCACAAAGCGAACGTCCACAGAAGTCCTTGTCTCGGTTCCTCAAGTCTTTATTGTCTCTTTATAGCCCCCCCCCCCACCCCCCCCCCACCCCGCCAAGGGGCGGGGGTGACGTCATCGTGATGAGGTCATTGTGGGAGGAGTGCTCAGAGCTCAAGTTCGTCTGGATTTTGGGGGAGGGGGAGTCAGAGTCCAGTCCACAGGCCGTCGGGGGGGGGGGGGGGGGGGACACTGAGGGCTGTGATGTCATCGTCTCTCGCTCACTCGACTTCTGCTTCCACCAATCGGTGAACACAGAAGATTAATCCAGCAGCTCATCCTCAAGTCTCCTTCTGCACCATCTGAGGACGACAACAACAACAACAACTTGAGGACAAACAACACGAAAACATGAAGACAAATAACACAAAAAGATGACACCATCTCTGTGTGTGTGTCTCCTGTGTCTGTGTGTGTGCCTGAGTGTCTCTGTGTGTGTGCCTGAGTGTCTCTGTGTGTGTGTGCCCGAGTGTCTCTGTGTGTGTGTGTCTGAGTGTCTCTGTGTGTGTGTGTCTGAGTGTCTCTGTGTGTGTGTGTCTGAGTGTCTCTGTGTGTGTGTGCCTGAGTGTCTCTGTGTGTGTGTGCCTGAGTGTCTCTGTGTGTGTGTGCCTGAGTGTCTCTGTGTGTGTGTGCCTGAGTGTCTCTGTGTGTGTGTGCCTGAGTGTCTCTGTGTGTGTGTGCCTGAGTGTCTCTGTGTGTGTGCCTGAGTGTCTCTGTGTGTGTGTGCCTGAGTGTCTCTGTGTGTGTGTGCCTGAGTGTCTCTGTGTGTGTGTGCCTGAGTGTCTGACCAGGCCTGGCTCTTGAGCTTGCGTAGCTCCTTGGTGGCCCAGGTGGCGAGCGTCTTGGTCTTGTTGGTCTTGGAGCGCCGGCCCTCCGTCAGCAGGTCGTTGATGAGCGGGCGCACGTCCACCAGCTTCATCACGTCCTTACCGCCCGTGCACAGGTCGCTACACACACACACACACACACACACACACACACACACACACACACACACACACACACACACACACACACACACACACACACACACACACACACACACACACACACACACACACACACACACACACACACACACACACACACACACACACACACACACACACACACACACACACACACACACACACACACACACACACACGTTGGCAACGGATGTCCATCGATTGGTTGTCGATGACGACGCTCAATGAAACGCAGAGAACAAAACAAGCGGAGGACAGAATGCCGTGTTGTGAGAGCCAATCAGCATCGAGCTGCTCCTCCTTGGTGAATCCAATTGGCTGCTGCTCTCGTGGCGCTGGAAGTCACTGGTCACATCACTAGTCGGAGACTCTGTGTGACGTCATGACCCCAGACACCAGGCGCTAGGTTACCACGTACAAAAAGTGCTTCCCCTACCATTAAAACAGGGGGACAGCCCGCCACACGACCAATGAACAGGTTCATCCTCACGACCAATGAACAGGTTCATCCTCACGACCAATGAACAGGTTCATCCTCACGACCAATGAACAGGTTCATCCTCACGACCAATGAACAGGTTCATCCTCACGACCAATGAACAGGTTCATCCTCACGACCAATGAACAGGTTCATCCTCACGACCAATGAACAGGTTCATCCTCACGACCAATGAACAGGTTCATCCTCATGACCATCCTAGAGTCTTAAGATGTAAAATGGGAGCCAGAGCCTTTAGTTATCAAGCTCCTCTTTTATGGAACCAGCTCCACCTTCAGTCCTGGAGGCAGACACAGTCAGCACCTTCAAGAGTAGACTGAAGACTTTCCTCTTTGACAGAGCTGATAGTCAGGGCTGAGTCAGGTTCACCTGGTCCACACCTGGAGATGCTGCTAGAGGCTGATAGGGGGACCTTTAGGATGCACTGAGCACCTCTCTCCTCTCTTTCTCCTATGGATGAATCTTCATCTCTCCATCACACATGACTAACTCTGCTTTCTCCCCGGAGTCCTTCTGACTTCACGTCTCATGGGGTCATGTGACCCTCTGAGACAGCCATGGTGACCAATGAACAGGTTCATCCTCATGACCAATGAACAAGTTCATCACCATGGTGACCAATGAACAGGTTTATCCTCATGACATCCAGTGAGAAGATGTAGTATTTAAACTAATAATGAGAATTCCAAAGCATACCGTGTAAATTAACATTTGAATATAACTAATTTGCATTAATTTTCAAAATGTTTTATTTGTAATTATTACTTTTCCAGGCCTGGAAATAGCCATTTTAAAATGTCATGACTTTTCCAGGTTGTCCATGACCCTGTTTTGAATAAAGGATTGAAAATTACAATTCTGTTTTTTATCCGATTAAATCAACAGCTCAACCCCCCCCCTTACCCGATGAGTCCGGCGGCGTTGGCCACAACTCCGTCCGAGTGGTCCTCGTCCTCTGCGATGTGGTGGATGAAGGAGAGGATAAACTCCACCCGAGGCTGCACCAGCATCACGTCAGCTGCGGGGAGGAAGAGGAGAGGATGACGACGAGGACATTCCAGACACACATTGCATCATCACGCGGTTTCATTCTGTCGAGTCTCGCAAAACCAGGACGCCGCCGACCCGAGGCGCTCTGGGTGAATGGGACTCGTTACTCTGCGACGTCGTGAAAGCCCCCCGACACACTGCCGCCGGGGGGAGGAACCGACGTCGCGCCGGGCGGCGCTGGCTTACGGTGGACGTTCTCCTGGTCCCCCTTCAGGCCCTGGATGATCCCGGTGTAGGCCTCCAGGCAGCCCTCCCTCAGCTCGTTCAGGTAGTCCACCATGTCGTAGTCCGTCTGATGGGGAGCAACAACACAGTTGGGTTCGGTCAGATCTACAGGCCACCAGTCTACAGGCCACCGGTCTACAGGCCACCGGTCTACAGGCCACCGGTCTACAGGCCACCGGTCTGTCGCCCAGGCCCTGCAGGTGTACCTTGTCCACCTGAGCCTGGGAGGCCTGCTGCAGCGTGTCCAGGACGATGTCCAGGTACTTCTTGAACTCTCCTCCGATGGCCAGAGCAATGTCTCCGAACGCAGACAAGATCTGAGGCTTCACCGACCGATGGACGTTCTCGTTCTGGACAGAGGGACGAGCGTTAGAGGAGTTCCTCTCCC
The DNA here is from genome assembly GCA_036178185.1 of Liparis tanakae. Classification (NCBI taxonomy): domain Eukaryota; kingdom Metazoa; phylum Chordata; class Actinopteri; order Perciformes; family Liparidae; genus Liparis; species Liparis tanakae. The sequence goes on along the minus strand of CM070091.1, from coordinate 19,681,549 downwards.
GCCGGCCTCAGATCCCGCGGTGGGGTTCTCGTCAGCGTGGTGCACGCTATCATCGAGGACCAGACGCAGCTTCATGCGTCCACAGGTGAGAAGACTCTGCTCACCCCCAGGTTCTCCAGCAGCAGCTGCATGATCTCGTCACAGAAAGGCAGGATGTTGGACATCAGAGCTCTGCACAGGTCACACACGAGACCCACCGCCGCCAGGCACACCTAGAAGAGCATCATCATCACCATCATACCGAGTCGGGTTCGGTCAGATCAAAGACGACTGACGGAGGACTCAGATCCATGTGGTTGTCTCTTCGTGGCGGTCAGCGTGCAGACAGCATGTACAGCTCTGAGCGCTCTATCATGAAGTGTCGATGCTAAAGATATGCTAATCATAGTTGTTACCGTGCGGTTCTGTTAGCATCCACACGCCGTGCAGAGGGACAGCAGCAGATGTGGCGGCTAACATTCAAGCTAACCTAACTTCCCAAACGGTGACGACATCTGCACGGCCACCAGTCTACAGGCCACCAGTCTACAGTCTACAGGCCACCAGTCTACAGGCCACCAGTCTACAGTCTACAGGCCACCAGTCTACAGGCCACCAGTCTACAGGCCACCAGTCTACAGGCCACCAGTCTACAGGCCACCAGTCTACAGTCCACCAGTCTACAGGCCACCAGTCTACAGGCCACCAGTCTACAGGCCACCAGTCTACAGTCCACCAGTCTACAGTCCACCAGTCTACAGTCCACCAGTCTACAGGCCACCAGTCTACAGTCCACCAGTCTACAGGCCACCAGTCTACAGGCCACCAGTCTACAGTCCACCAGTCTACAGTCCACCAGTCTACAGGCCACCAGTCTACAGGCCACCAGTCTACAGGCCACCAGTCTACAGTCCACCAGTCTACAGGCCACCAGTCTACAGGCCACCAGTCTACAGGCCACCAGTCTACAGGCCACCAGTCTACTTCAGTACCTGGTACTCGGCGTAGTTCTTCAGTCCGATGCCCAGGAAGGGCTTGAATGCATCCATGTATTTCTGGAAGTCGCTGCCCAGAACTGAAACACAAAATGTCCGTCATCAACCGCGCCTCCCCCTCCCATTGGTGCGCTTCAGGTGCTTCAGGTGCGTACCTTCCACCAGGGTGGACACGGCCATCAGAGCGTCCTCCTGGACGCCCCCGGAGCCGGCGGTGCTCTGGAACATCCTCAGCAGAGACGCCATCACCACGTCAGAGATCTGCAGGGCGTCCCGATGCTGCACTTTGCGGAGAACGTTCTTCAATACAGGAAAGCACAAATAGAGCGTGAGCACCGGGGAACCGCCCACGAAGAGCGTGAGCACCGGGGAACCGCCCACGAAGAGGCTCAGGTGAGGCACACCTGTAGCGTGGCACACAGAAGCGACTGCAGGTCGTTGAACTGGATTCTGTCCGAGGTGCTCTGGATGTGAGACTGGGGACACAGGAAGTGACATCATCTCATCACACACACACACACACACACACACACACACACACACACACACACACACACACACACACACACACACACACACACACACACACACACACACACACACACACACACACACACACACACACACACACACACACACACACACACACACACACACACACACACACACACACACACACACACACACACACACACACACCTCCATCTGGAGGACCTGCTGCAGCCGCTCCATGATGACCAGCGTGGTCTTCTGCACCGCGGGGTAGCAGTCCTTGGCGCTGTTCTTCACGATCTCCATCAGCGCCTCGTAGGCGGCCGAGCGCAGGTTGTTCTGGTGGCCGTCGGGTCTGCGGAGGCAGCACAGTCAGCGCCGGCGGAGCAACAGTCAGAGCCGGCGACCCGCCTCTCCCACCTGTCCGTCGTTTCCAGGAGCTTCTGGACGATGATCTCAAAGGACGAGGACAGGCAGTAGGTGGCGGGCTCCTCCTGCTCCTCGGCGGCGTCGGTGGCCTCGTACGCCGCTTCGGCCAGAGAGGAGAAGGCCTGAGGGGAGGAGACGAGGAGTCAGCTTGGCCCGCTGCTCCTCCACAGACCCAGACTCGCGGGGCGGGGCTCACCCAGCAGACGTTGGAGGCCACCCGGGGCTCCGCCCCCAGGCCCTCAATGAGGCACTGCAGCAGCGGGGCCAGGTACACCTCGTTGATGGCGGCCTCGGGCAGCAGCTCGCAGATCCGCCCCACCGTCCAGGCCGTGGTGTCCCTCACCACCACGCTGGGGTCCTTCATCAGCTCGATCAGGGTGGGCATCGCCTGAGGGGGCAGGGGGCAACTGGGCTGGAGTCAACTGGGCAGGGGGCAACTGGGCAGGGGGCCCGTGTGGGGGACTGACCTGTATGACCAGTGGCTTGAGCTGGTTGAGCTCGGGCCCCTCCAGGATGGACCCGAAGGCCATGACCGAGGCGTCCCGGTAGCGCCAGTCGGGGTGCTTGATGTGCTCCTTGATGAAGGGCAGCACGTGGGGGACCACGTCGTCCTCGCAGCAGGTGGCCAGCAGCATCAGGCACACGCCCGCCGCCTTGCACGGGTTCCAGTCGTCGTCGTCGTCGTTCTCGTCCTGAAGGGATTCGGGTCGAAGGTCAAGCGGCGGCGCGGGTCGGACGGAAGTCGGCGAAGCGCATACGCACCTGTTTGGTGAGGGTCTGGGTCAGGATGGGGACCAGGTACTGCAGGGCCCCTTTGGCGTAGAATTTACTGGTGTGCTCGGGGGGGCGTCCCTGCTCCGAGGCCTGCCATTGGACGAGAGCACGGGGGAAGAAGGTCAAAAGGAGCGGGGCTAACCAGGCGGACGCAACGTGCCAACAGATGAAAGTCTGCTTACGCAGACCTCTGAGGCCTCGATGGCCAGGTCCATCTCCTCGTCGCACACGTTGGACCAGAACTCGATGCCCTGCAGGGCGACCTCGTCGATGTCGCTCTTCATCGCCTCGATGGTGATCTGGGAAGAGGAGGTGAGGGAGGAGGTGAGGGAGGAGCCGACAACCTTTCCACTACGTGAACCCGGCATAGAGCAGAGAAATAAACGTGAAGCGTTGACTTATATTCAGGGCATCACATTTGATCCTCCGAGTCGCTTGGCGACAGTGAAGCGATGATGCAACACGAGAAGAGCTCCAGAACCTCACCGCAAACAGAGCCGGACCCATGTAGGTCTCCATGTACTGGTAGTACAGGGACATGATCTTCACCAGGTTCTGCAAGGCTGCGACACGCACCTGGCCACACACACACACACACACAGGTCAGAGGACACCCCCCCTCCAGGCCGGACCGTGCAGCGCGCCGTACTCACGCGGTTGTCGGGGCACTGCGTGGCTTCACACACCACCTGCATGATGAAGTGTCTCTCCGTCTGAAACAGACACCAGTCTGCATCACAACGACTCCTACAAAATAAAAGCGGGCGCTTGAACCCAGCTGTCGCGGCCCCAACCCCTCCGAGCCGCGTTACCTCCTTGTCGAAGTTGGCCTTGGTGAACTCCAGCGAGTTGAGCAGGGCGTTGGTGGCGGCCAGCTTCACGTTGTTGCTGGGCTCCTCCTTCCTCATGCCCTGGATGATGGCGGTGAGGATCTGGTTGGCGTTCTCCTGCAGTTGCTCCGGGTCCTGGAGGAGAGGGCGGGGTCAGCAGGGTCAAGGGAGAACGGTGTTTGTGGGCGGGGTGTCACTCACGATGTCCTGGCAGATGTAGCCGATGGCCTCCAGCGTGGACTCCTTCATGTGTTCCGTGCTGGAGGGGTCCGTGACATTGGCCACCAGCTGGGGGATCAGCTCGGGCCACTGGGTCACAGGGATCTCGGCGCAGGCGATCCCGGCCACGCACTGCGAGGCCGAGCTGGGCCGGTACGTCTCCGTGCCCAGAGTCTGCAGCACCTGGCGGGGCAGAGAGACGGCGGTCAGGGCGGCGGCGGCGGCGCGGTCCGGGGCGGCGAGCGGCGCGGCGGCTCACGTAGTTCTTGATCTCGCGGCGGGCGTTGGCGTCGATGGCCAGCCATCTCTGCTGGTACTGCGTCTTCACGTCGGGGTCTTTGGAGGTCAGGGAGTTCTTCACCTGCAGACCGGCAGCCACCCGGGCCACCTGGGTGTTCCCGGGGTTGGCCAGCACCTTGGACAGCTCCACCAGGAACGTGGGCTGAGGACACACGGTCAGAGGCTCGGCCCGCAGTACCCTGCTGCGCCACAAGGGGCCGCACTACGCTGCCTCACGGGCCTCCAGTAATCAGATTACAAAACACGGAACGGTGTTATTAGCTCGTTGCTAACGTAGTAACAAGTTAGCGTTAGCCCGTTGCTAACCTCGTACCAACATATGTGCGCGTGTGCGTGTGTGTGTGTAGGGAGGATCCTCAGCTGCTGATGTTTGAACTCATCTTTAATATCCAGTTCTGAGGAGCTGTTGACCAGACGGCTCCGCTGTTGCATTGTGGGAACTGGAGTCCCTTTGGGCTGCGTGTGTGTGCGCGTGCAGCTTCACACTCACCAGGTTCTCTATGGCCGCCTGCTCCAGGAACTTCTGCGCCGCCTCCAGTTCATTCCGATCTGTGGAGAGAGGCGGGAAGGATAACGGAGGGAACGGAGGGAAGCAGCGGGGAGGAGGAGGGCGGGGGGACCGGTTAACACGCGGGGTCCTCCCGGTTAACTCCCTGGCCCGTCCCGGTAACCCCGGTTCCCGGTCTGAGAAGCGCGAGGCTCCAACGTGCTCGCTAGCATGCTAAAATTAGCTTCCGGAATAAACGAGCAGCCGGTGTAACGAACAGCCATGCGGTTTAATCCACCCGGTGTAACGATGACCGGTCATAGCCACCGGGACGTGTCTCCACGGCTCGGTCCCGTTAACCGGAAGGAGCGGCCGGTAGTTAGGCTGGTGCGAACTAACAGCTAACCGCTAGCAGCTCTTGCTCCGGGCCGGAGCTCCATCAGAGCGCCTCTCGGAGCCCGGTGCCCCGCCTCTCGGAGCCCGGTGCCCCGCCTCTCGGAGCCCGGTGCCGCGCCACGTCTCCGCCGCCCCGGAGCTCAGGTGAGCTGCTCGCCGGTTAGCTGGCCGCCTCGCAGAGGCCGCAACGTGTTAGCATGTCGAGCTAACCGGCTAGCAGCATCTGATCCCAATGCAGACACGCGAATATAAGCACGCGCGGGTGTAGCGCTCCGCGGGTCGCTCCGGTCGCCCCGCCCGCCGGTCGCTCCGCTCACCGGGAGAGACGGTCTTCTCGAGGATCGTGATGAGCTCCATTCTTCGGCTTCTGCTCCTCGGCTCGTTGCCGCGCAGCCGCTCTGGATTAGATGGGTTCACAAAGCTCCGTCGGTTACCGGGCGGGTTCGGTCGGTTACCGGCCAGAGGGCGGGTTCGGTTGGCGGTGAGAGAGGCGGGAGTTCCCCGGTGCTGGCTCGGTGTTTTCTCACGCGGGTGTTGCGGGGAAACGTTACCGAGCGCCGGCCGTTCGCATCCTGTGTCGTCGCGAGGGAAAGGCCGCGCGCTTCTCTCCCGCGGAAGGATATCACGCGCACTGCCTGCTGGTCGGGCGGCGCGCTGCCTTCCGGGGCCGTGGGACGTTTGGACACTGCGCATTAAAAAGGGGAGAACATATTTTGACGTATTGCTTACTTGTATATCTCTTTGTGTTCGTCGGTATGTATATTCATAATAGTACGGTGACTTTGTCTTCGTTTATTCTCACTTGCTTGTCCGTTTCGCTGCTTCTCTCGTGTCCTGTGGTCCTCAACAGGCAGCACATGCTACTGGTACAGAGCGCGTGTCCTAACAAGTAAAATGTGGTATTATATATTTTTCATTAGACTGTTCATCGGTATTAATCATTGTGTTAATGCTGTATCTGTTCGAGCTGGAGCTTCATGTTTTCATGAATTCAGTTCAGATTGTTTTTAATGGTTTTGAATAACGATTCAAAATCAACCAGAGATGACGGGAGAAAACTTGATTGTGGAGTTTACGAGGAACACTTGAACGCAGCAGTACACTCCTCTTGCTGTCTCCCGCGCGACCCCGTCTGCTGTTCATGTGCGCGCTCCTTCTCGCACGCGCCCACGGGAGCGCGGAGAAATCCAGACTTATGACTAACGACAGAAATATGACATTTCCATTATGACTGAACTGAACGGCTACTGCTGTGACGCCATGCAACAAACACTCTGTACATTCGCAGCAATGCATAGTGCACTTTATACACGATCTGTGCAATATTGTAATTTGTGTGCCTTACTCTTGTGCAATACCATTTTTTGTGACTTATTTGTATTTCTTTCTTTCTTACCTTGTAATTTTGTATAGTTTGGAGGACCCAGCAATATAAGCTTTTCATTGTACAAATAACTTGTTATATGTGCACATGACATTAAAATATCTTGAATTATCTGAACTTTATAAAGTCTTTATAAGACTTCATAACGTTCAGATAAAGAGTTTAAGACTTCTTAAAGTTCACATCAAGAACCTGACAAGTTTATACTGCTATATAAACTACATCTTAGTGTACCAGTACCTGATGTTTATGTGTACTAGTACTTGACGTTCTTATAGTACCCGATGTTCTTATAGTACCTGTGTACTAGTACCTGATGTTCTTATAGTACCTGCTCTTCCTCTCTTCCCGTGTACCTGTACCCCAACCCTCTCTTCCCGTGTACCTGTACCTCTCTTCCCATGTACCTGTACCCCAACCCTCTTCCCGTGTACCTGTACCCCAACCCTCTCTTCCCGTGTACCTGTACCCCAACCCTCTCTTCCCGTGTACCTGTACCCCAACCCTCTCTTCCCGTGTACTAGTACCTTCAGGGACACAGGCGGTACAAAGAGCCGGGGCTTCTTTATTGTCGTCTCGTAGCTGCCTGGTTGCTCTTTCAGACTTTTGTTCAACATCTTTCTCATTTTCCATCAACACAACAGAAGTCATGACAAAGTATTACAAAAATAAACAGATAAAATGCCTCTTTTCCTCAACAAAAACTACATTTGGCAAAAGGTGATGAAGAAGGTGATCCAGTGCATCTTTAAAACATCCATGAAGAAGACGGTGGGGAGGCGCGTCTGGGCATCTGATTGGATAAGAGCCGTCAGGGGATTTGTCGTCCAATCAGATTTGATCTCCTCACTTGTTGCTAGGTAAAGTTTGAAGCTGCGATATGAATCATTGATCCCCAAGTTACAATAAAAACAAATTAAAAAAAATCACAAACAGAATACAAAACATAAAAGCAGACCTTTGACCTCTGACCTCTGATGGCAACATGGCATTTATGGCAAGTTAATATCCAGCTAATACTTGTGTTTCACAGCTAGCCGCTAGCGCCACCAACACGTCAGTGTTTCAGCTTCTGGCAGCAACACATACGTATTGATCAACATGGTTTAGCATGTTAGCTTTATGGTAGCATGTTAGCTGGCTAACATGTAGCGAGCCAGTATTAGCTAATGAACAAGATAATGCTAACGTATGCTAGACTAAGGGGTGTTTCTCACCACCAACGAGCCAATTCAAAGAAATAACATTAACTAGCTAACATGCTACCATGATGCTAACATGTAGCAAGTCAGTATTAGCTTGTTATCTAAACTAACCAATGAGCTAATTAGTTTGAAGCTCTGTAATAAGTTATTGAAGTTAATTAGCACTATAGCTAAATAATTAGCATTCCGGGTAATGTTTGCTAGCCGGTGACTCAGTCTGTAGTTCAGCTTTTGGGAGAAGAGCAGCAGAGCTAACGCGACAGCTAATATTAAGTTAACATGCTAACATGCTAGCCGGTATAAAGCTGCTCCAGACGTGTTCAGCGCCGGATCAGAAAACATTATGCATCATGACCCCCCCCCACCCCCAAGGGTCATGCCCATGGTCCCAGAATGCTTTGCTCTCGATATGAATCAGATGGCGGGGAACATGGCCACGCCCCCTCAGTGCCACCGTGTGGTCACGTGACCGTCGTCGTGACGCCCAGAACACGGAGGAGGAGGTGGGATGAAAGCACTGGGAGATATCAAACCTCAAACAGCTCTAATATCTCATCCATGTCACTTTTATTCCGCCTCATGGATCAGAAACGGATTCAACCCGATGCCTCCCGCTCATCTTCATCGGAGGAAGACGAGCGGGAGGCGCAACATAAATAAACAAACTCCTGAGAAAACACGATCAATAACGTCCCAAGAACCTGACGATGAAGAGGATGATGAACAGGGGCGTCACACACACTGCTAGCCTAGCTTAGCACAAACAGGGGGGGGGGCAGAGGCACGCTGATAGCCTAGCTTAGCACAAGGAGCGCGGCTGTGTGTCCGAGTTGTTTACAGGATGAAATCAAAACAATCCCATCTTTGTTCAATATTTGTTTTGTTGGCATCATCTAAGTTGAATGAACTTTATTGTTCATTCAAACATGTCACGAGTGAGGAGAACTGCACCGTAGCATAGTGACTAGAGACACTGACGTGTTAGCCTAGCATGAAGACTGGAAGCCAAGGGGAACTGTTAGCATAGCACAACGACTGGACGCAGAGGGGACCGTTAGCTTAGCATAGCACAAAGACTGGAAGCCATGGAACTGTTAGCTTAGCAAAGCACAAAGACTGGAGGCCAAGGGGAACTGTTAGCTTAGCATAACACAAATACTGGAAGCCAAGAGGAACTGTTAGCTTAGCAAAGCACAAAGACTGGAAGCCAAGGGGAACTGTTAGCTTAGCACAGCACAACGACTGGACGCAGAGGGGACTGTTAGCTTAACATAGCACAAAGACTGGAAGCCATGGGGAACTGTTAGCTTAGCAAAGCACAAAGACTGGAAGCCATGGGGAACTGTTAGCTTAGCATAGCACAAAGACTGGAAGCCAAGGGGAACTGTTAGCTTAGCATAGCACAAAGACCGGAAGCCAAGGGGAACTCTATCAGTTTGTGTGTGTGTGACGAGTGGATGACTGGCATGATGATTTGTCGAAGGTAAGAGTGAGGGGGAGGGAGAGGGAGGGGGGGAAAGAGGTGGGGTGGAGAGAGGAGGGATGTTTCAAAGGTCATTTACAGTAAACTACACATATATACACACCCAAAATTGTACAGAGAACAAATATGTACATGCTCAGGGTCTCTAATGTTTAATATCACCAACACCTCCCCCAGGAGGAGGCCCCTCCCCCAGGGTGAGGCCCCTCCTCTTCCTCCTGCCTGTCTGTAGCATAACCAGGAGGGAGGCGGGGCTTGTGGGCCATCTGGACCCATGACTGGAGTGTCACATGATACGAGGATAACTTTAACTGTTCTTTAGCAGCGCTCTGTCTTCAGGAGGACAGGAGGAGGAGGAGGAGGAGGAGGAGGAGGAGGAGGAGGAAGCAGCGGCCGTGGTGGTGGAGGAGGAGGTGGAGACGGCAGGTGGAGGGAAGGAGAGCAGCTGACCCGTCTCACAGGAGAGGAGCGAGCAGGAGCGAAGGTCCACCGTCTGCAGGGAGGAGCAGCGCCGCAGCAACGACACGCACTGCTCCGTCACCTTCACACAGCCTGGGGACAGGGGAGACAGGGGGGAGACGGGTGAGACAGGAGACACTGCTCCGTCACCTTCACACAGCCTGGGGACAGGGGAGACAGGGGGGAGACGGGTGAGACAGGAGACACTGCTCCGTCACCTTCACACAGCCTGGGGACAGGGGAGACAGGGGGGAGACGGGTGAGACAGGAGACACTGCTCCGTCACCTTCACACAGCCTGGGGACAGGGGAGACAGGGGGGAGACGGGTGAGACAGGAGACACTGCTCCGTCACCTTCACACAGCCTGGGGACAGGGGGGCTGTCCCTCAGGGGGCAGGTGGAGCAGGTGAGGGTGAAACAGGGGGTGAGACAGGGTGGGGTCTACCTGCCAGGTTGAGGTGGGTGAGGCTGTCCCTCAGGGGGCAGGTGGAGCAGGTGAGGGTGAGACAGGGGGTGAGACAGGGTGGGGTCTACCTGCCAGGTTGAGGTGGGTGAGGCTGTCCCTCAGGGGGCAGGTGGAGCAGGTGAGGGTGAGCACCGCCTGGTCGCTGATGTTGCCACACTGGCTCAGGTCCAGCCGGCTCAGGTGAGGCAGGTAGCGCGCCAGGAGGCGGGACGACGCGTCCGTCAGCTCCAGGCCGGCCAATCGGAGCTCCGTCACGTTCTGGAACCGCCCCACTCTGGTCTCACCGTGAGCTGCTCGACCAATCAGAGGCCAGCGCGTGGTTAAGACCACGCGGTGGCCCCCACAGGTAAGAGAGCGAGTGTGCGTCTCACCTGTCCTGGTGTCGGGGGGCGGGGCCAGCAGTTCCCTCAGGTGGGAGTCCTTCAGGTCCTCCACTCTGCTGAGGTCCAGCAGCTTCAGGCAGGGACAGACGGCCTGGCACAGCGCGGAGACGGCCAGCCACGGGCAGCCCGACACATTCAGCTCCAGCAGGCCTGGGACAGGGGGACAGGTGAGACAAGTGAGACAGGTGGGACAGGTGAGACCGGGGGACAGGTGAGACCAGGGGGACAGGTGAGACCAGGGGACAGGTGAGAACAGGGGGACAGGTGAGATAGGGGAGCCGGGTCTCACCGGGCAGGCGGTTGATGAGCCACATGAGCTGCTTCTTGGAGATGTCCGTGTCCCCCAGGTTCAGGGACACCGGCTGCCGGCGGATGATCCCACTGAGCATTGGGGGGGTGATGGAGCGGCGCCGGCTCAGGTCCATCTGGGCCCACAGGCGCTTGTCACAACACCTGGGAGGGGGGAGGGGGCACAGGGTCACTGAGGGTCAATGGGGGGTCACTGAGAGTCAAGGGGGTCAGGGGTCACTGAGGGTCAATGGAGGGGGGTCACTGAGGGGGGGGGTCACATATGTATATACACGGGGGTCACATATGTATATACACGGGGGTCACATACGTATATACACGGGGGTCACATACGTATATACACGGGGGTCACATACGTATATACACGGGGGTCACGGGGGTCACATATGTATATACACAGGGGTCACGGGGGTCACATATGTATATACACAGGGGTCACATATGTATATACACGGGGGTCACAGGGGTCACATATGTATATACACAGGGGTCACAGGGGTCACATATGTATATACACAGGGGTCACGGGGGTCACATATGTATATACACGGGGGTCACGGGGGTCACATATGTATATACACAGGGGTCACATATGTATATACACGGGGGTCACAGGGGTCACATATGTATATACACAGGGGTCACAGGGGTCACATATGTATATACACGGGGGTCACGGGGGTCACATATGTATATACACAGGGGTCACATATGTATACACAGGGGTCACATATGTATATGTATATACACGGGGGTCACAGGGGTCACATATGTATATACACAGGGGTCACGGGGGTCACATATGTATATACACCGGGGTCACATATGTATATGTATATACACGGGGGTCACATATGTATATACACGGGGGTCACATATGTATATACACGGGGGTCACATATGTATATACACGGGGGTCACATATGTATATACACGGGGGTCACATATGTATATACACGGGGGTCACATATGTATATACACGGGGGTCACATATGTATATACACGGGGGTCACATATGTATATGTATATACACGGGGGTCACATATGTATATACACGGGGGTCACATATGTATATACACGGGGGTCACATATGTATATACACGGGGGTCACATATGTATATACACAGGGGTCACATATGTATATACACGGGGTCATATATGTATATATACACGGGGTCACATATGTATATACACGGGGTCATATGTATATGTATATGTATATACATCGTCATATGTATATACGGGGGTCACATATGTATATACACGGGGGTCACATATGTATATGTATATACACGGGGGTCACATATGTATATACACGGGGGTCACATATGTATATACACGGGGGTCACATATGTATATACACGGGGGTCACATATGTATATACACGGGGGTCACATATGTATATACACGGGGGTCACATATGTATATACACGGGGGTCACATATGTATATACACGGGGGTCACATATGTATATACACGGGGGTCACATATGTATATACACGGGGGTCACATATGTATATACACGGGGGTCACATATGTATATACACGGGGGTCACATATGTATATACACGGGGGTCACATATGTATATACACGGGGGTCACATATGTATATACACAGGGGTCACATATGTATATACACGGGGGTCACATATGTATATACACGGGGGTCACATATGTATATACACCGGGGTCACATATGTATATGTATATACACGGGGGTCACATATGTATATACACAGGGGTCACGGGGGTCACATATGTATATACACAGGGGTCACTCACCAGCGGCTCCAGGTGCGACACACCCTCATGCAGACGCACAGCTCCCTCTGGCTCAGGTGAGTGAAGACCCCGAGCCACACGTCACGCGTCATGATGTGGGCGGAGCCTGTGTCCAGGGGCAGGCAGCTGGGCTCGGGGCAGGTGGGGGGGGGGCGCACCAGGTGCCTCTCCATCTGCACGGGCCGGGGCGGCGAGGGGACGGCGGGCGGGCTGCGCTTCATCATCTGGGAGCGCGGGGCAAGGCGGGGGGGCAGCGAGCAAGGGGAGGCCGCCGCCCCGCCCCCCCCTCCGCTGGACCCGTTTCTGGACATCTGGTTCTTGCTGCGAATTTTAATGCCTCGGCTTCCGTTGCCTTTGGCCCCGCCCCCGTGTCTGTGATTGGTCAGAACGCCGCTGGCGTTCTCCTTCTCGCCGCCCTCCCTCCCGCCCCCCGCGCCCCCCCGTGTCCGCCCGTTGCGCGCCTCCTGCCCGTTGCTGCGCTGCTTCCCGGTGAAGCCGTCGTGTTGCGAAGACGGAGGCATCTGATTGGAGGAGAGGGGCGATGGCGGGGGCAGGGAGGCGGAGCTCTTCCTGGTCCTGTCGGAGGGGGGCGTGTCCTCCTCCTCTGCATCCAGCAGACCTCCTTTACGTCCTCGTGGAGGGAGCCCCACCTCTGCACCTCCCCCTCTCCGTCGAGTCTTCTCCCCCGGCTCCTCCTCGTCCTCTTCTGCTTCCGCCTCATCCTCCTCTTCTTCCTCTTCCTCTTCCACGTCCTCCTCCTCGTCGTCCTCGTCCTCCTCGTCCTCGTCCTCCTCGTCCTCGTCCTCCTCGTCCTCATCCTCCTCGTCCTCCTCGTCCTCCTGCTCCTCCCTCACGCCCTCCCCCTCCGACTCCTCACTGGCGCTGAAACCCAGCTCGGCCAGGCGCCGCTCCCTCTCCCTCTCGCTGCGACTCCTCTCTCGCTCCGCCCCCCTGCTGCCGAAGACGGCGGGAGGAGGCAGGGCCGGGGAGGAGGAGGGCGAGGAGCCGCCCCCCCCCGCCCGCTCCCCCCCAAGGGAGTCGTCGGACTCGGACTCGGAGTCGGACTCGGAGCTGGAGGAGGAGGAGGAGGACTCAGGCCGGCGCTCCAGCAGACACATCCTCTTGAAGCGCTCCAGCTTCTCTCGGTGGTGGGAGCGCTGGTCGGCGCTGGACACGCCCCCGCCGCAGGAGGCGGAGCCCTGGGGGCCTACAGCCCCGCCTCCTGCGGAGGGGGCGGGGCCGTTGGACTCCAGCACCTGCTGCTTGGGCTTCTGAGGAAACGGGAGAATCATCTTTACTCATAAACAACAACATGGAGTCACTCATCATAAACAACAACAACATGGAGTCACTCATCATAAACAACAACAACATGGAGTCACTCATCATAAACAACAACATGGAGTCAATCATCATAAACAACAACATGGAGTCACTCATCATAAACAACAACAACATGGAGTCAATCATCATAAACAACAACAACATGGAGTCACTCATCATAAACAACAACAACATGGAGTCACTCATCATAAACAACAACAACATGGAGTCACTCATCATAAACAACAACATGGAGTCACTCATCATAAACAACAACATGGAGTCAATCATCATAAACAACAACAACATGGAGTCACTCATCATAAACAACAACATGGAGTCAATCATCATAAACAACAACAACATGGAGTCACTCATCATAAACAACAACATGGAGTCAATCATCATAAACAACAACAACATGGAGTCAATCATCATAAACAACAACAACATGGAGTCACTCATCATAAACAACAACAACATGGAGTCAATCATCATAAACAACAACAACATGGAGTCACTCATCATAAACAACAACAACATGGAGTCACTCATCATAAACAACAACAACATGGAGTCACTCATCATAAACAACACAATAGTAAGTTCTTCTTGCCTTTTTGAGCCGTTTCTCATGGGCGCCCTTCATCTGAGAGAGAGGGAGGAAGAAGAGAGCGAGAGAGGGAGGAAGAAGAGAGAGAGAGAGGGGGAGGAAGGAGAGAGAGGGAGGAAGAAGAGAGAGAGGAAGGAGAGGGGGCGAGGAGAGAGGGAGGAAGGAGACGGTGATGTAATGTACATCTCCTATGATGTCATCAGCGGTATCTGCTCTGTGATTGGTTTCCACTGACCTTCTTCTTGGGCCCGCTGTCCTGAGGAAGCTCCTTCTTCCTCTTGTGCCCCGCCCCCTCCGCCCGCCCCCCCTCCTCCAGGGAGGGCGGGGCCTTCTTCTTGGGGGGCGGGTCGTCGGTGAGCTTCCAGCGGCCCAGCTCCCCGTTATCCAGCCGCCGCTTCCCCAGCCCGTCCGCCTGGTCCTGAGCAGGAGGGGCAGACTTAGACCTCCAGACCACTACAGACCTCCAGACCACTACAGACCATCGGAGTCCTCCAGACCGCTAGACCACTACAGACCTCCAGACCACTACAGACCATCGGAGTCCTCCAGACCGCTAGACCACTACAGACCTCCAGACCACTACAGACCTCCAGAAACTGAATTGTATATTAAGTAGGCAATTTAATTGAATGATCCTAAAAACCCAGAGTCCCCCCCCATATCAGGATGGTCTGACCCAGCGGGGCTCACGCTCCGTCTGTCCGTGCTGCTCCAGACCCACATCGTGGTGGAGCAGCAGCGCTGAGACACACCCCGTCTACAACTAGACCACTACAGACCATCAGAGACCTCCAGACCACTACAGACCTCCAGACCATCAGAGACCTCCAGACCATCAGAGACCTCCAGACCATCAGAGACCTCCAGACCATCAGAAACCTCCAGACCACTCACATCACAATATAAACAAGACCTCATTCTGACGTAGTTGCGGCTAGCGCTAGCTTAGCACTACTGAGCCAAAATCAGAAAACATCCTCGACAGGTGCGTCGCTAAGCCCCTCCCCCACAGACATGGACTGGTTCCACTCACCTTACTGGTCTTGCCCTCCTTGTGGCACTTGGGACACTCCCAGCAGTTTGGTATCTCGTCGTTGATGATGCCTTCAGCCTTCCCCATCTGCCCAGGGCCAGAGAGGACAGTCACATGGGCACGAGGGGGGGTGTGTGTGTGTGTGTGTGTGTGTGTGTGTGTGTGTGTGTGTGTGTGTGTGTGTGTGTGTGTGTGTGTGTGTGTAGCACCTTCAGGCAGCTGGGGTGGATGATCTCGTTACAGATGGTGCACTCCATCAGAGAGAGGCTGAACTTCTCCTCCTCAGAGTCCACCGTGTCCTCCTTACCGGCCTCGCCGCACGCAAAGCACACCGCCGTGTGGGGCAAGACAGGCTGGGCAGACAGACAGGTGGGTCAGACAGGGGGGGTGGGTGTGTGTGTGTGTGTGTGTGTGTGTGTGTGTGTGTCTCACCGCTGTGCACTGTCTCTGGAGGCAGGACTGCTTCATGCGGCCAGGTCCTCCAAACTTCTTCATGTCCTTACAGAAGTGACACTCGCCACACTCCGTCCTCTTGCAGGCCTGGCAGCGCCGGCAACGCGTCCGCCGCCGCCTCGCCCCCCCGCCGGCACCCCCGCTCAGCGCCTTACTGCCCGACATCCCACAACAAGTCAGCTGGGGGGCACATGTACTGCAGCGTTAATGTCTACAAGACGCATCCTCTGGTTCTACATCGGAACTAATAATACTAGTAATACTAGTAGCAGAAACAGACCCATCTCCCTATTGGCTCAGACCTTAGTCCTGATAGAGGACTCCTCTCTGTACTGGTCTTGTTAGACCTTAGTGCTGATAGAGGACTCCTCTCTGTACTGGTCTCATTAGACCTTAGTAGCCTCTGACCACCACTGTTAGTCATGGAGTTCCTCAGGGTTCTGTGCTGGGTCCTCTCTCATTGACCTTATTCATGCTTCCTTTGGGCAACATGATCAGAAACACCCCATAAATGTTCATTGTTATGCAGATGATGCTCAATTATATAAGTGATCAACCAGGGGAGACCAACCAGTTCTTCAAGATGTCTTCAAGACATAAAACACGAGGAGCTGAAACTTCTTGACGTTAAACTGACAAACTGAAGTGACTGACTGAGCAGCTCAGAGCTCAGTGATTGCAGAACCAACAGCACTGTGAAGGATCTCTGCGTAATCCCCAACTTCTCCCTGTGGTCTCCTCGAGGGGAGCAGAGCCCCAGTCTGGTCTGCTGGGGCCACCGTACAACACACCATGGTGACATTAGCATGCTACCGTTAGCTACAACTTAATGTCGTGCTCTCAGTGAGGATACACATTAAATCAATAATCAGTTTAATGTCTATCTACTATACACATTAAGCTGATTATTGATGTTTATATACTATACACGTTAAGCTGATTATTGATATTTATATATTATACACGTTAAGCTGATTATTGATGTTTATATACTATACACGTTAAGCTGATTATTGAAGTTTATGTACTATACACGTTAAGCTGATTATTGATGTTTATGTACTACACACATTAAGCTGATTATTGATGTTTATGTACTACACATTAAGCTGATTATTGATGTTTATGTACTACACACATTAAGCTGATTATTGATGTTTATGTACTACACACATTAAGCTGATTATTGATGCGTATATACTATACACGTTAAGCTGATTATTGATGTTTATATACTATACACGTTAAGCTGATTATTGATGTTAAAGAACATAGGTACGGCGGTATACTTCCTCCTCCTTGGACATGTAGTATCGGTTCGTGTAATTGAGTATTTGCTGTATGCTTAATTATAGTACACCTGTTCTTGCAGACGTGTGGACCTGCATGTGAGATGTTGTTCTCCTGAAGCTAACAGTTAGCATCTGGCACCACTTAGCTGGTAGCGGCTAACAGGTAGCACGCCACAGACACCTGCGGTCAGCCAGCGCGAGGAAAGTCCGCAGCACACCTGGGCACCTGGGCCAGGTGTGCTGCGACCCGAGCGCGGCGCGGGCAGCGCGGGCGGCAGACGCAGCGCCCCATCCCCCCGCGCGGTGCCCCGTGTCCGGCTAGCAGCAGCTAGCTGCCTCCGCTTCCTTTCATTCTCCGCGCCTTGCTCCAACACAGCAGCCGGAGGTGAACACACAACATGGCCGCGCCGCCCGCGGACAGCTCTCACCTCTCGGTATCAGGTCGCATGCTCCGGGGTCGCTCATCAGAAACGCTCCTGTTAGCCCCTCGTTAGCTTCCTCCAGCCGGGCTGCGGCTCCGCTCCCCGGCGGCTTCACACGCGTCCCATCGCTGAGGCTGCCCGGTGCTCCCGGGCCTCTGGCGGACCCTGCGGGGTCTGAAGGCTCCCTGAACCGGGCGATGTGACCGCGTGAAGGGCGCCGCGCCTCGAGCCCCCCTCTCTCCCGCTCAACGTGCTCTTCCTCTCGGGCTCCCGGGGGGCTTTAACACCTCAGCCGCTCATCGTAACCGGAGCGGAGTGTTTTCTTTAGAGCGGCACGCGGTTATAACCCTCCGCGGGAAACTAGACCCCATCGATCACCGCATTACAAGTGATCAGATATTGTGAAATAGAGAGCAGCGCGGGCTATTGTTCTCCGTGGCTATTGTGCAGCGCTGCGGTGTTGTGCGTGATTTGGTTGCGTGTTGCGCGTCGCTCGGTGTCCCGCGCCATGTTGAACCCGCTGCATTGATTACGTCATACAGGTGACTCCAGATAGCGCGCCGCACGTTTGGCCCCAGAGTCGGAAATCAAATAAATAAAGAAACGTTGTAAATACACGCGGGTCACGTGACCACTCAGGCTCCGCCCCTCGGCGCGTCACCGGGGCAAGGCATTCTGGGATTTGGAGGTTTGTTGTTTTTTCCGCACTTTTTATTGAGACTTACACAATTTCCACAATAAATTAAATTGTGACGCCCCTAAAGAAGAATATATTTAAGGTGATATTTTATTATGTTATTACACAGTGTACACGGGCTACTAGGAATACTACTAACTAATAGCACTAACAATCCAGTGTTTATCCATTATCTATTGACCAAGAAACATCATGAAACATATATGCATACATATATGATAGTGTGTTTATAGTGTATATTCAATATATTGGATATATTCAGTATATACAATATTTAAAGTATATTCTATGTATTGTTTATTTGTATGTATACATACCGTATATAGTGAATAAACTATACATTATCTATATCATGTATATTCTCTGTATTCCGAACATTTAGAGGCTGAGATGAAAAGTAACTAAAAGTACAATACTAAATACAAAGTACCCCCCCCCCCCAGCTAACAGGCTAGGCTAGCTCGGCTGGCTCGACCCTCGCACGAACTCCTTGGGACGCACCGGCTCCTCCGCATGCCGGGGCCGATCGGGCTGACCGACTCCCCGCTACCTCTCGGCCGACAGACCTCCTCCCGACGGGACGCAGCGGCTCCACCGACGAGCCACGATGATTAAGCTCTTTTCCCTGAAGCAGCAGAAGAAGGACGAGGAGTCTGCGGGAGGGAACAGGAGCGGGTCCGGGGGCAAGAAGGCCAGCGCGGCCCAGCTGCGGATACAGAAAGGTAGAGGAGCGGGGCCGGGCCGCCCGTCTGCCCGGGGCGGCGCGGGGCCGCCCCGGCCCCGGGCCGAGGCGGCACGGGGCCGGAACCTCCGGGGTCCACGAGCACACGAGCACCAGCGGATACATGCTAGCAGCTAGCATGCTACCTAATAGCTTGGGCTACATTTAAAAACAAGCTACAATATAACAGCCTAGCGTTAGCCTGTTGCTGTTATTATTGTTAATACTATCATCGTCATGACTTTATGCAACATCATCATGACTTTATGCAACATACTGAGCCGGAACACGTCCTCTGTGGAGCAACTGTAAGCTAACAGGTTAGCTTAGCTGAGCTAGCTGCTGTGTCAGCTCACATAATAACAATCTGATGACGTCATGACGTCCTGACGGTTACCGAGGCGGGAAGTACCTGATTACTTTGAGTGCACACCTGAGTATTGAAGTATATATATATATATATATATATATATATATATATATAATATGTAGCAATCCTTCTGTTTCAGACATCAATGAGTTAAATCTGCCCAAAACATGTGAGATCAACTTCCCCGATGATGACGACCTCCTGAACTTCAGACTCATCATCTCCCCAGACGAGGTGTGTGTGTGTCTGTCTCTGTGTGTGTGTGTGTGTGTGTGTGTGTACTGAATTTCCTCGGGATTAATAAAGTATCCATCTATCTGTGTTTGTGTGTGTGTGTGTGTGTGTTACTATCTAATGTTTGTGTTTGTCTCTCAGGGCTTTTACAAAGGAGGGAAATTTGTCTTCAGCTTTAAGGTGAGACCAATTCCTCTCTCTGTCTCTCTCTCTCTGTCTCTCTCTCTCTCTGTGTCTCTCTCTCTCTCTCTCTCTCCTGATGGATGTGTGTGTGTTCCAGGTAGGACAGGGTTACCCCCACGACCCCCCCAAGGTAAAGTGTGAGACGATGGTGTATCACCCCAACATCGACCTGGAGGGGAACGTCTGCCTAAACATCTTACGGTAGGCCCCCCCTGTATGCCCCCCCCCTGTATGCCCCCCCCCTGTATGCCCCCCCTGTGCCCCCCTGAGGTGTAACTGACGTGTTGTGTTCCCCAGAGAGGACTGGAAGCCCGTGTTGACCGTGAACTCCATCATCTACGGCCTGCAGTACCTGTTCCTGGTGAGTACACTCGGTACACAGTCGGTACACTCTCAGTACACACTCAGTACACACTCAGTACCCCCAGTACCCGTGGTCCAGTACTAACCCCCCCCAGGAGCCCAACCCTGAGGACCCCCTGAACAAAGACGCGGCCGAGGTCCTGCAGACCAACCGGCGCCTGTTTGAGCAGAACGTGCACCGCTGCGCGGGGGCTACGTGGGCGCCACCTACTTCGAGAGGTGTCTGAAGTAGCCCGCCTCAACCCCCCCCAGGAGGCTCGTGGGCGCCACCTACTCGAGAGGTGTCTGAGTAGCCCGCCAACCCCCCAGGAGGCTACGTGGGCGCCACCTACTTCGAGAGGTGTCTGAAGTAGCCCCGCCCCTCTATTTCTTTCTGTTTTACTTACAAGGCAACATGAAACCGTTTACACGCCACCGGGACGCCACCGGCTCACAGACTCAGACCACCGGCTGATGGCGGCTGGGGGGGGGGGGGGGGGGGGGGGGGGTGGAATGCATTTCTTTTCTTTTTCTTTTGTGTGGGGAAGTCAGAAGGACACGCCCCCTCCTTCACATTCACCAGGAGCGCCTCCGCGCAGGAGGAGGGGCCTCTAATGGAAGGGGGAGGGGTCTATAATTACAGTCCCGAGAGCAGAGGAGCCTCGTCAAGTCCCTCAAAACGCGAGTTCCCTTCTGGAACGGTTTAGGTGGGAGGGGCTTGTGAGTCGCAGTGGGAGGGGCTAACCGTGACACATTCAGGCACACCTTCAAAAGTTCCTTCAAGTGACAAAAGTACTTTTAAACTTGTGAGGAATCGACAGTTGAAAGTATTGTGACGTCAGCGCTGGAGGGAGGAGCTTCAGAGTGGGGTGGGCGGGGCCTATTTGAGGGGCGAGGACCCTTAATGGAAGCAGGTGCGCCTTAAATAGTTCCAAGCCTGCGGTGACCCAACAGCTTTTGGTGTCAGTCCCTCAAGGGGGAGGGGCTTGCTAGTCACAGTTGGTCACATGACAGTCAGCTGAGCGTAAAGAGGGTGGAGCGTTATCAAGGGGGCGGGGCTACTGTGTTTAAAGGGGTGGATGGGCGGGTTTGAGGAGAGCTTTTAATTTCCATTGGGGATATGTTGTAGGTGGGGCCAGAGGGGAGGGGCCACAGAGGGGAGGGGCTTAACATGTTACGATTCCATTGTGTATATTGAAGCCCCGCTGTTCATTGACTGCAATATGATTTATGTTAAATAAATATTAACTTGGATGATTATGTTGTGATTTCTGAGACCCTGAACCAGGTCCTAGACCCTGAACCAGATCCTAGACCCTGAACCAGAACCTAGACCATGAACCAGATACTAGACCCTGAACCAGATCCTGAACCAGACCCTGAACCAGATCCTAGAGCCTGAACCAGGTCCTAGACCCTGAACCAGATCCTAGAACCTGAACCAGGTCCTAGACCCTGAACCAGATCCTAGACATGTCTCATAGTTGAGGTCTCCCTATGATGACATCATTGGCCGTTTCTCAATATGCGTACTTTTGTGTCCTTTCCTCTACTTTTGTGTCCTTTCCTCTACTTGTGTGTCCTTTCCTCTACTTGTGTCCTTTCTTCTACTTGTGCGTCCTTTCCTCTACTTGTGTGTCCTTTCCTCTACTTGAGTGTCCTTTCCTCTACTTGTGTCCTTTCCTCTACTTGTGTCCTTTCCTCTACTTGTGTGTCCTTTCCTCTACTTGTGTCCTTTCCTCTACTTGTGTGTCCTTTCCTCTACTTGTGTGTCCTTTCCTCTACTTGTGTCCTTTCCTCTACTTGTGTCCTCGTGGACTCGTGTCTCCTCATCAGTCGCAGCCCGGGTACATGTTCCAATTCAAAGTTCTCTCCTCTCTCTTCACGGTCAAAATGCCCGGATGTGACTTGATCCTCCCACTTTACCCAGGATGCATCACAGGAGACTTGTGCGTACTCTGGCCAGCATATATCCCACAATGCATTCCACCAGCAACCGGAAACAATAGCGGAGGAGAAAATAAACAACTGACAGTTGATTTTTTATAAATACTGTTGTTGAGTCACGGAATGTCATTTTAGGATGTTTTGTTTATTCGACTGTAAAAAATAATTTACACTGAATAATTTGAATAAACTCAGGAGCAAGAACAGCTGATGTGGTGACATCATCAAATAAGCAGCCGTTCCAATCGCAGAAAGACCGTCCTCCCGTTGTCCCGTCCTCCAGAGTCTGGACGCCCGAGACCAGTGTATATATATGTCATTAAACATGTCATTAAACATGTCATGTCATTAAACATGTCATTAAACATGTCATGTCATTAAACATGTCATTAAACATGTCATTAAACATGTCATGTCATTAAACATGTCATGTCATTAAACATGTCATTAAACATGTCATTAAACATATCATGTCATTAAACATGTCATTAAACATGTCATTAAACACGTCATTAAACATGTCATTAAACACGCCATTAAACATGTCATGTCATTAAACACGCCATGTCATTAAACACGCCATTAAACATGTCATTACACGCCTATAAACACGCCATTAAACATGTCATGTCATTAAACATGTCATGTCATTAAACACGTCATGTCATTAAACATGTCATTAAACACGTCATTAAACACGTCATTAAACACGTCATTAAACACGTCATGTCATTAAACATGTCATGTAGTTAAACATGTCATTAAACACGTCATTAAACACGTCATTAAACACATCATTAAACATGTCATGTCATTAAACATGTCATTAAACATGTCATGTCATTAAACATGTCATTAAACATGTCATTAAACATGTCATGTCATTAAACATGTCATGTCATTAAACATGTCATTAAACATGTCATGTCATTAAACATGTCATTAAACACATCATTAAACATGTCATGTCATTAAACATGTCATTAAACATATCATGTCATTAAACATGTCATTAAACATGTCATTAAACACGTCATTAAACATGTCATTAAACACGTCATTAAACATGTCATGTCATTAAACACGTCATGTCATTAAACACGTCATTAAACATGTCATTACACGCCTATAAACACGCATTAAACATGTGTCATCATTAAACACGTCATGTCATTAAACACGTCATTAAACACGTCATTAAACACGCCATTAAACACGCTATGTCATTAAACATGTCATTAAACACGTCATTAAACACGCTCATTAAACATGTCATTAAACACATCATTAAACATGTCATGTCATTAAACATGTCATTAAACATGTCATGTCATTAAACATGTCATTAAACATGTCATGTCATTAAACATGTCATGTCATTAAACATGTCATTAAACACATCATTAAACATGTCATGTCATTAAACATGTCATTAAACATATCATGTCATTAAACATGTCATTAAACATGTCATTAAACACGTCATTAAACATGTCATTAAACACGTCATTAAACATGCCGTCATTAAACACGTCATGTCATTAAACACGCCATTAAACATGTCATTACACGCCTATAAACACGTCATTAAACATGCCGCATGTCATTAAACACGTCATTAAACATGTCATTAAACACGCCATTAAACATGTCATTAAACACGTCATTAAACACGTCATTAAACATGTCATTAAACATGTCATTAAACACGTCATTAAACATGCTCATTAAACATGTCATTAAACACGTCATTAAACACGCCATTAAACATGTCATTAAACACGTCATGTCATTAAACACGTCATTAAACATGTCATTAAACACGTCATTAAACATGTCATTAAACACGCATTAAACATGTCATGTCATTAAACATGTCATTATACACGACATTAAACACGTCATTAAACATGTCATTAAACACGACATTAAACATGTCATTAAACACGTCATTAAACATGTCATGTCATTAAACACGTCATTAAACATGTCATTACACACGTCATTAAACATGTCATTAAACATGTCATTAAACACGCCATTAAACATGCTGTCATTAAACACGTCATTAAACATGTCATTAAACACGTCATTAAACATGCTATGTCATTAAACATGTCATTAAACACGTCATTAAACACCTCATTAAACATGTCATTAAACATGCATTAAACACGCATTAAACATGTCATTACACACGCCATTAAACATGTCATTAAACATGTCATTAAACATGTCATTAAACATGTCATTACAACACGCCATTAAACATGTCATTAAACATGTCATTAAACACGCATTACAACACCTCATTAAACATGTCATTAAACATGTCATTACAACACCTCATTAAACATGTCATTAAATCATGTCAACAACTGTCAGTCTGTCCCTAGAGTCTCGTGAACACGCCTTCGCCAGAGCTCCGCGGTCACCAAAAAAGTCACTTACACCCCAACAACTCTCGCTGGCTCAGAGCTCCGGTGACAGAGCACCCCCCCCCCCCCCACCAACCCTGGAGAGTTGAGGTGGAAACGCTGTAAACCTCTTTGTTTTGACATTTTCAAAATGAATGAATCAGCTTATTTATTTATTTCATGTCTTTATTTAGATTCTTAACATCTTAGTCAATTTGATCCGTTATGAAAATGTAAAAAAACACTTAATGAACTCAGTAAATATATTGGTAGCCCTCATGGGGGGTCAGCTGGTCCTGAGAGGTCCTGAGGACCAGGGGGACCTCCTGGGGGGTCAGGCCAGCTGGTCCTGAGAGGTCATGAGGACCAGGGGGACCTCCTGGGGGGTCAGGCCAGCTGGTCCTGAGAGGTCATGAGGACCAGGGGGACCTCCTTGTCCGCGGTCCCCAGCAGAGGGAACATCCTCTCGCTGAACTCGGGGGGTCCGGTGAAGCGGTAGATCTCGGAGCCCGTCTTGACGTTGTAGAAGGTCACCTGACCCTCGTCCACGTCCAGGAACACGCCCACCTGCCGCAGCTTGGAGGGGCTCTTCACCTGCAGGGGACACGGACCAATCAGGAGATAGATAGATAGATAGATAGATAGATATATACGGACACGGACCAATCAGGAGATAGATAGATATATATATATATATGTATGTACACACACACACCTTGGTGAGGGGGGGCGTGGTGAGCGCCCGCAGTGTGC
>CM070091.1:19548876-19653876 GCA_036178185.1 Liparis tanakae | reverse complement strand
ACACACACGTACACACACACACATTAGTACACACACACACACAGTACACACACACACACACAAGTACACACACACACACACACACAAGTACACACACACACACACACAAGTACACACACACATTAGTACACACACACACACAAGTACACACACAAGTACACGCACACACACACACAAGTACACACACACACACACAAGTACACACACATTAGTACACACACACACAAACACATTAGTACACACACACAAGTACACACACACATTAGTACACCCACACACACAAGTACACACACACCTGGGCCTCTGGAGGCCGCCTCCCCCATCCTGACGTCGTCCATCTTGTCCTTGACCTCCGTCAGGACGCTCTTCACCTCCATCAGCTGGAAGTGGAGGCACAGCTCCTCCTCCTCCTGCTCCTCCTGCTCCTCCTGCTCCTCCTCCAGAGGAGCGCTGGCCTCCTTGAAGCTCTGGGGGGTCAGGGGGGACAGGACCCAGAGGAGGGGGTCAGGGGGGGTCAGGGCCCAGTGGAGGGGGGCAGGGGGGGGTCAGGGGGGGTCTCACCTGCAGGAAGCCGATGTGGTCCTGACTCGCAGCCTGGACCTCCAGCGTGGCTCTGCAGTCCGCCAGCTGGCCAAGCTCCGCCTCCAGCCGGCTCACTAGCCCCTCCCCCTTGGACATCACACCCTCCAGCTGGCTCTCCATCCCGCCCACCACCTGAGAGCGGACCCCGTCTAGGGAGCCGCTCACCTGGTCCAGGAGGAGCTCCACCTCCCGCCGCTCTCCGTCTGCGTGGTTCTGAACACAACAACAACAACAACAACTCAGGGTGCAGCGTCTTACACGTGGAGGAGGGCGGGGCTTAACCGCTGACCCTCTAGTGGGTAGGAGAAGGAGGAACAAGATGGCTGACCTTCACTCCCTCCAGCCTCCTCTTCAGCCGACTCACATGCGCCTCCTTCTCCCGGATCCGCCTCAGGATCTCCTGCTCCGTCCTCGCCACGTGTCTCTGGACAGACGTCAGGGACAGACGTCAGAGCCCCCCTCATGTCAGAGCCCCCCCCCGCCCCCCCCCCTCACCTGCTTCCCCTGCCTCTCCGTCTGCACGGACACCGTCAGGTGTGTGCGGTGCTCCTCCAGGACGCACACGGCGCAGACGCAGCACTGGCAGGAGCGGCAGTACACCTGAGGAGGAGGAGGAGGAGGAGGAGCGCGTGAGGTCGAGGGGGTCGGGCGGGCGGGCGACCCCGACAGACCGACCTCCAGCAGGCGGCGTGGGCGGGGCATGTGCGGCCCTCCAGGGCCTCGCGGGGGTCCATCAGCGGGTGGCGGGCGTAGAAGGCGGAGCTCCGGTGCGGCGCCAGGTGCTCCTCGCAGTAGGAGGCGGTGCAGGTGAGGCAGGAGCGGAGCGCCAGCCTCTTGACCCCCGTGCACACGTCGCACCACACCTGCTCCCCTCCCCTCCCCTCGCCCCCCTCCTCCCCTTCCTCAAGGCCTTGGGCCGCCCGGTAGTTGTCGGCGATGAGGGCGAACACCTTGTTGACGGCGAGCTGCGGACGCTCCTCGAAGCGCCGCTTGCAGAGCGGACAGCTGACGGCGCCGCCCGAGGCCCAGTAGCCGCCGATGCACGCCTGAGGAGGAAGAGGAGGGATGAAGGCCGGGATGAAGGCAGGGATGAAGGCCTGCGGCGCCGCCCACTCACCTGGCAGTAGTTGTGTCCGCAGGGCGTGGAGACGGGCTCCCGGAACACGTCCAGGCAGATGGAGCAGCTGAGCTCCTGCTCCGAGAACAGCGCCGCCATCCTGCAACGCCCCGCCGTTAGCTTCCGTAGCCGTCAGCTAGCCGCCTGTTAGCTTCCTTAGCCGTCAGCTAGCCGCCTGTTAGCTTCCGTAGCCGTCAGCTAGCCGCCTGTTAGCTTCCGTAGCCGTCAGCTAGCCGTCTGTTAGCTTCTGTAGCCGTTAGCTAGCTAGCTAGCCGTCTGTTAGCCACCTATTGTCATCTGGTAACCATCAAGGGGGGGGGGGGGCACCCATTGATGAATCAGAATCAGAATCAGAATCAGAATCAGCTTTAATGGCCATGAAAGTGTTCACATACATGGAATTTGTCTCCGGTTCCACTTTGCTCTCTCATACATACACAATATACATTAAACTAGATAAATATAAAAAAGATTTCAAAAAGACATTAAAGGCAGTAGTTAAAAAAGTGCAGATAGTGCAGATGGAGAGTCTGATCAACTGTTCATCAGGGTGACAGCCAGAGGGAAGAAGCTGTTTTTGTGTCTGGTTTTGGCGTGCACAGAGCTCTGTAGCGCCTCCCAGGGGAGGAGTTGGAACAGCTTGTGTCCAGGGTGTGACGGGTCTGTAGTGATCTTTCCAGCCCGCTTCCTGACTCTGGAGGTGTACAAGTCCAGGATGGAGGGCAGGCTGGAACCAATAGTTCTCTCTGCCGACCTGACGATCCGCTGTAGTCTGCCTCTGTCCTGTTTGGTGGCCGATCCAAACCACACAGTGATGGAGGAGCAGAGGACGGACTGGATGATGGCGGTGTAGAAGAGGATCAGCAGCTCCTGAGGCAGGCTGTACTTCCTGAGCTGGCGCAGGAAGTACAGCCTCTGCTGGGCCTTTTTCCGGATGGTGTTGATGTTGGAGGCCCACTTCAGGTCCTGGGAGATTGTGGATCCCAGAAACCTGAAGGTCTCCACTGGACACAGTGCTATTGTGTATGGTGAGAGGGGTAGTGTTGGGGCTCCTCCTGAAGTCCACTGTCATCTCCACAGTCTTGAGCTTGTTCAGCTCCAGGTGGTTCTCACCACACCAGAGGACCAGCTGTTCAACCTCCCGTCTGTACGCAGACTGCACACTGTCCTGATGAGGCCGATGACCGTTGTGTCCTGGCGAACTTCAGGAGTTTAACAGACGGGTCCCTGAGGTGCACTCGTTGGTGTAGAGGAGAAGAGCAGTGGAGAGAGCACACATCTCTGGGGGCACGGTACTGATGGTCCGGGTACTGGATATGGTGTTTCCCAGCCTCACCTACTGCGTCCTGTCTGTCAGGAAGTTAGTGATCCACCGACAGGTGGGGGCTGGCACGGTGAGCTGGCAGAGTTTGGGATGAAGAAGCTCTGGATGATCGTGTTGAATGCCGAGCTGAAGTCCCACGAACAGAACCCTGCGTGTGTCCCTGGGGAGTCGAGGTGTTGCAGGATGTAGTGCAGTCCCATATTGACCGCATCATCCACCGACCTGTTTGCGCGGTAGGCAAACTGCAGGGGGTCCAGCAGGGGGCCTGGGATGTCCTTCAGGTGGGTCAACACCAGTCTTTCAAGGACTTCATGACCACAGACGTCAGGGCAACGGGTCTGTAGTCATTTAATCCTGTGATGGAGGATTTCTTGGGGACGGATGATCAAGGAGCGCTTTTGAAGCAGGAAGGGACTTCACACAGCTCCAGTGATCGGTTGAAGATCTCCGTGAAGATGGGGCCAGCTGGTCAGCACAGGCTTTCAGGCAGGAGGGGACACCGTCTGGGGCGGGAGGCTTCCTGATCTTCTGTCTCTGAAAGGGCCGACTCACATGCTCTCCCCAGATCGTCAGCGCGGCGGGGGGCCGGGGGTGGGGGAGGTGAGAGGGAGGCAGATGATTGTTTGTTGATGGGGCAGTTGGGCGTGGCGGAAGTGGGCTTGTTGAACCTGCAGTAGAACACATTCAGGTCGTCGGCCAGACGGTGATTGTCCACAGTGGGGGGGGATGGTCTCTTGTAGTTGGTGAGTACTTCCAGGCCTCTCCAGACTGACGAGGGGTCGTTGGCTGAAAACTTCTTTTCCAGCTTATCAGTATAGCTCTTCTTAGCTAACTTGATCTCCCTCGTCAGGGAGTTTCTGGCCTGGTTGTAGAGAATCCTGTCCCCACCACTGTAGGCCTCCTCTTTAGCCCGACGAAGCTGCCTGAGTCCTGCAGTGAACCAGGGTTTATTGTTGTTGTATGTGCAGAAGGTTTTAGTCGGCACACACATGTCCTCACAAAAACTGATGTAGGATGTCACAGTGTCAGTGAGCCCGTCCAGGTCTGTAGCAGCAGCCTCAAAACACTCCAATCAGTGGAGGCAAAGCAGGACTGTAGCTCCAGCTTGGCCTCATTGGTCCATCTCTTCACAGTCTTCACCACAGGCTTTGCAGATTTTAGTTTCTGCCTGTAGGACGGCAGAAGATGGACCAGACAATGATCAGATAGTCCCAAAGCTGCACGGGGGACTGAGTGATATGCATCT
Organism: Liparis tanakae; assembly: GCA_036178185.1. Classification (NCBI taxonomy): domain Eukaryota; kingdom Metazoa; phylum Chordata; class Actinopteri; order Perciformes; family Liparidae; genus Liparis; species Liparis tanakae. Next base: position 19,649,607 of record CM070091.1, on the reverse strand, counting down.
TTCAGAACAGTGTAGCAGTGGTCCAGTGTGTTTTTGTCCCTGGTGCTACACTTGATATGCTGTCTGTATTTAGGCAGTTCTTTGCTGAGGTTTGCTCTGTTAAAGTCCCCAAGAACAATGAGCAGGGAGTCTGGGTGTTTGTGCTCCATGGTGGTGATCTGCTCAGCCAGGTGTTGGAGTGCCTCACTCACACAGGCCTGAGGTGGGATGTACACACCGGCCAGAATGAATGAGGAGAACTCCCGCGGTGAATAAAATGGTTTGCAGTCTATTAAAAGTGTTTCTAGGTGAGGGCTGCATGATTCCATTAACACTGTGACATCTGTGCACCAACCTACGTTAATATAAAAGCAGATCCCGCCTCCCCTCGTTTTCCCCGACAGAGCCGTGACGCGGTCCGCTCGGTGGAGTTGGAAGCCCGGCAGATGTAGTGCGCTGTCCGGGATGTGCGCACCGAGCCAGGTTTCGGTGAAGCAGAGGGCGGCAGATCTACTAAAGTCCGTGTTGGCTTTGTTTAGAAGCATCAGTTCATCAATCTTGTTCGCCAGAGAGCGGACGTTCGCCAGGTGAATTGACGGGAGCGCAGTTCGAAATCCGCGTCGGCGCACTTTAACGAGCGCTCCTGCGCGCTTCCCACGTCGGCGTCTGCGGCGAATTCCGGGAAGAGCCGCTGCTCCTCCAACCAAAGTCTCTGTAAAGTATTCCGGTGGAATGAAAGCCGGTGAAAAGTTTGACCGGTGGATTGCTGAAGGTTTAAGAGTACCTCCCTGTATGTGATCAGAGAGGAGAGCTGGAGACGAGACAAACAAACAAACAAAAACAGAAAAAGTACGAGAGAGCGAAGTACCGAGGCTGCCATCTGCGGCGCCATCTCATGAAGAGGATAAAGAGAGTGAAGAAGATGAAGAGAGTGAAGAGGATGAAGAGAGTGAAGAGAGTGAAGAGGATGAAGAGAGTGTAGAATAAGAGAGTGAAGAGGATGAAGAGGATGAAGAGAGTGAAGAGGATGAAGAGAGTGAAGAAGATGAAGAGAGTGAAGAGGGTGAAGGGAGTGAAGAGGATGAAGAGAGTTTAGAGGATGAAGAGAGTGTAGAAGAGGATGAAGAGGGTGAAGAGAGTGTAGAAGAAGAGAGTGAAGAGGATGAAGAGGATGAAGAGAGTGAAGAGGATGAAGAGAGTGAAGAGGGTGAAGAGGATGAAGAGAGTGAAGAGGATGAAGAGAGTGAAGAGAGTTTAGAGGATGAAGAGGATGAAGAGAGTGTAGAAGAAGAGGGTGAAGAGGATGAAGAGGGTGAAGAGGATGAAGAGAGTGTAGAAGAAGAGAGTGAAGAGGATGAAGAGGGTGAAGAGAGTGTAGAAGAAGAGAGTGAAGAGGGTGAAGCCTTTGTGACGTTGTTCCGTGTAAATAAAGTTCTCGTTTGAACGGGTTTGATTTTTCTGCTCAAGCTAACCGTGGTGAGCCACAAGTACAAGTACTAGTACTAGTACACGGACTACACGTAGAGTACACGTAGAGTACACGTAGAGCACACGGAGCACACGTAGAGTACACATAGAGTACACATAGCCCACGGATTACACACAGAGCACACGTAGAGCACACGTAGAGTACACAGAGCACACGTAGAGTGCACGTAGAGTGCACGTAGAGTACACGTAGAGTACACGTAGAGTACACGTGAGCAACGCGTTTCTTACCTTTCTGTCTGCCACGCGACGGGATTCTGCCTCAGCCCGAAACTCAGGTGGACCGGTGACGTCATCGGTGGGCGGAGTCACTGCTCAATCAAAGCCGTCAGGTGAGTTTAAAGAGACGACACTGGTTCTCTGACCTCTGACCTCATTACTGAACACTGAGAAGATACGTCTGTGTGTGTGTCTGTGTGTATATATATATATATATATATATATATATATATATATATATATATATATATATATATATATATATATATATATATTGAACACTGAGAAGATATGTGTGTGTGTGTGTGTATGTATATATATATATATATATGTATAAATACATATTTATTTATATATGCATAAATAACTATACACAAATATGTGTGAACAGTAGATGTTATTGTGAAGAAAGAGTTTAAAATAATTTAAATGTAAGTTTCGAAATAATCATCTTCATCTGTGGCTTGTAAACACCTGAAGACGGACAGGACCGAGCACATTCCTGCTGCAGGTGTGTGTGAGAGCGAGAGAGAGAGAGAGAGAGAGAGAGAGAGAGAGAGAGATTTTTGAAAAACACTTTATTTTACATCTTCTTATTCTTTTACAACTTCTTTATACATATCTTTAAAAATAGTGTTTTTAAAAATCAGGTAGTTTAAGATCAAATTCAAACAAAAACAACAATATTAGAACAAAAATAAAACATGTTTTACCGAATAAAAGGTGGCGCAAACACCAGCTCCTCCTCCACCACCGAGCAAACAATACCATTAAAACACCACCTCTGTTTAAAAGCATCCAGGTCTCCAATGTGTTTATAAAACCTGAACTCCAGCCAGAGTCTGGCTCTGACGTAACAGAGCCACACTGCCCCGGCCTCCGTCCCCTCTCTGTTCTCCACCCGGCCTCCGTCCCCTCTCTGTTCTCCACCCGGGACTTCCTTGTTGAATAAATGGCCATTTTTGCTTCTCCTGAGACATGGTAACATGGTAAATAGTCTCCCGGGTGTCACAGAAAAGGCACTGGCTCAGGACAGCAGGATTGATCACGAAGATGAAAGCGTTGCACGCGACAGCACCGTCTAAAATACGCCACTGGAGGTCAGCGGTCCTTTTCTTCAGGGGAGGCTTGTATAGGACCCCCCACTGGGGCCAGGTCCTTTTCTTTAGCGGAGGCTAGTATAGGACCCCCCACTCGGGCCAGGTCCTCCTGGACCAAGTCTCTCTGACCACACAGTGGGCGGCCTGTCGCACAGTCCGGACCTGTTGATGATTTTTAAAATGTTAAAATACAGAGTCTTCTTATCTGCCTTCGCCAGTGTCGATGCTTCCGGGTGGGTGGTCTTTAGCAGGGGGCCGGTGAGCCCCTCTAGCCCCGGACTGAGGGAGATGTCTGGGAAGGGGTCTGCAGGGTCCGGCTCGGTCTTCTTTTGGCTGTAGTCGTTGAGGAGGCTCCTCTCCGCCCCGGTCAGCCTCTGCCTCCACAGCTCCAGGAGCCTCCTCGCCACCCGTCCGGAATGCAGACCCAGCAGGGAGCCCAGGGCCTGGGGGTCACTCAGGGCCTGGGGGTCACTCAGCGTCGGCCCCACTGCCTCCACCAGCTGCTGCAGGCAGAGAGTCTTTGTTCGCAGCAGCACCCCCGTTAGTCCAGGGGTGGCGCTGCTGCTTATGTCCATTTTTGCTCTGTAGACTAAAGGTTCTCTCAACAACCAGAACAGAGACTCAGACTGTGGGCAACTTTCATGATTTAAAAGGGCCCACGATTTAAAAACACCCTGATAAAAAGGAGGCAGCCCACTTAGCTTTAAAATGCTGGAGTCTATTAAAAACAGAGCAGTATCCAGCCCCAGGTGGTCAGCACGTCTGAGGATGCAGCTGGCCACGTCTCGCCACACTCAAACCCCCGGACACGTTAAAAACCTCTGAATAAACTGGAGTCTAAAAGTGGCTGTCCGGCTGGCCAGGTGGACAAGGCCCTGTCCCCCCTCCTCTATGGCTAAAAACAGCCCCCCCTGTGGCACCCAGTGTAGACCCTTCCAAAAGAAGTCCACCATCTTCCTTTGAATGTTGGCTAAGAAGCCTGAGGGAGGGTCTAAACACGTTAGACGGTGCCACAGTTGGGATGCGATAAGATTGTTTAAAACCAGCACTCTACCTTTAAAAGACATCTGGGGGAGCAGCAACTTCCACTTGGAAAGTTTTCCTTCTATCTTTCCGGTGACGGCCTCCCAGTTCTTCTGGACAATGCTTTTTTTCCCCGAGATATATTCCTAAATATTTAAAACCGTCCTTCTGCCACACCAGGTTCTAGGGAAGAACCGGGAGGCCGCCACGCCACTCCCCCACAGCGAGGGCTTCGCTTTTCCTCCAGTTCACCCTCGCTGATGATGCCGTGCTAAAATCCTGTACAATGTGGTTTAAAAGGTCTACATCTTCTTGGTTTTTAATAAAAACAACAATATCGTCGGCATATGCCGATAAAATATTTTTTTTATTAAAACCAGGTAAAACTAGACCATGCAGGCTAGAGCGTATCTTGATGAGGAGGGGCTCGAGGGAGAGTGCGTAGAGCATCCCGGACAGAGCACAGCCCTGCCGGACCCCTCTACCCACCCTAAAAGGAGCACACAGCCTGCCGTTTATCTTCAGCACACTCATTACTGTACATCACCTTGATCTGGGCTATGAAACCAGCGCTGAACCCAAACTTCCCCAGATCTTTCCAGAGGAAGCCGTGCTCAACGCGGTCAAAAGCCTTTTCCTGGTCTAGAGAAATCAGACCAGTGTCAATACCCAATGAGCTGGAGACCTCCAAAACGTCCCGAATGAGGTGGACGTTGTCCACCATGGACCTGCCGGGACGAGTAGGTCTGGTCGGTGGAGGACCTGCTCCATAGCTCCCCTCAGCCTGGAGGCGAGGACCTTGGACAGAAGCTTGTAATCCACACACAGCAAAGACACAGGGCGCCAGTTACCGATGTCCTGCGGGTTCCCTTTCTTAGGCAGTAACGTCAGTACTGCCCTACGGCAGGACATCGGCATGGAACCAGCGGCCAGACTCTCATTAAAGACCTCCAGGATGTCCCCTCCGAGGACATCCCAGTAGGCCTTATAAAACTCAGCGGGGAGGCCGTCGATCCCGGGGGCCCCGCAGGGCAGCTTTCAGCTCTTGGGGGGTTATGGGTCTGTCGAGCTCCTCATTGGTCTCCTCGGAGACCTGAGGCAGCCCCNCACAGAGCCCCTCCGTCGACACTTCCTCCTCCCTATACTCACTGGTATACAGGGAGTAAAACCCCACCGCTAAACACGGATCTGGCTTGGCTCCACCACCGGCTGCCCTCGTCGGTCAGCAGTGAGTGGATCACTCCCCTGCCCTCCTCTTCTCCAGGCAAGAAGAAGCTAGAGGGAGTGTCCATCTCTGCGATGGTCTGGAACCGGGACCTGACCAGTGCGCCTTGTACTCACCTCGAACAGGTCGGCGAGAGACGCCTTTTTCCTTTTGAGGACTTCAACATGTCCTCGATCTCCTGTGGACTCACTCAAACTTTCTAGGTCCACTATTTCAGTCTCCAGGTCCTTCATAGATCTGGTGACGTCTCTAGTGACATTGAAAGTGTGCTGCTGACAAAGAAGTTTAATTTCAGTCTTAACACGGTCCCACCACTGCCTAAGATTGTTAAAATCACTCTTCCTCAGCCTAAAAACACTCCAAAAATAAAACAGCACCTCCTTAAAATTCCTATTGAAAGTTAAAACTGAATTAAAATGCCAATACGCACTCCTGGGTAAAAAGTTCCTAATAAAAACATGACATAAAACCAAAGAATGATCAGTAAAACCAGCCGGAACAATGCTGCACATTTTAAAAATACTAAAATGGTGCTTAAGAACATACATACGGTCTAACCTGGCTGAGGAGATCCTTCCCTCCCTAAGGTGGGACCATGTGTACTGTCGGCAGTCCGGATGCATCCTTCTCCACACGTCCACCAGGCCATGAGAATGGACCAGCCTCCTCAGAACCTGCTGTGAAGCTGGATGTGTCTCTGTGTGGTTTCTGTCTTTAAAATCATCCTCTGTGCAGTTAAAAATCCCCCCCAAGAATAAGAAATCCTCCGCGGCACAGTCATTTAAAACATCATTAATTTTAGATAAAAATAGCTTCCTCTCTGTTCCGGTTGTTGGAGCATAAACATTTATTAAAACAACAGTAAAAAGGTCGAACCGTGCTTTCACTAGGAACAGCCTCCCCCCGACGATGTGTTTGACCTCCAGTGACTTGGGACTGAAGGCCCTGGAGAAGAGGAAGCCCACTCCTCCGCTGAGGTTGGTGTTGTGGCTCAGGAGGACTTCCCCCCCCCACTCCCTCCTCCAGTCCGCCTCGTTGGTGCTGTCACTGTGCGTCTCTTGTAAGAAGAGAACATCGTTACCTTTCATTTTGTTAAATTCATAAATAGATGTTCTCTTCTTACAATCTCTCGCTCCATTTACGTTTAAAACTCCGACTCTGAATGTGCTCATTAAAAGAAAAGAGTTTAAAAAACAAAACTTAAAAACAACAAATCAATTAAAAGACACATTGGAGCTCTCCACCCCCTCCTGCTGGATGCAAAGCTTGACCTTTAATAAAATCTTTTTAATTCTAAAAATCTCCTGCATATCTAAATGTTTTTTTGCCATGTGATAGCGGCAGGAGTAATCAAAGGCCACGAGGTCAGGGAAGAACTCCCTGACCTCTACATCTCTTTTATTTTTTGTTTTATATAAAAACAGGCTGATCTCGTCAGCTGTATATAAAACTTTTTTTTTTCTTGGCTGTTTAAAACCAGAGGAGGGTCGCCGTCCACTGACCCCTCCTCACCCCCGTTTTCCCCCACCTGCCTTGCCCCCTCACTCCTCTCCTCCACCCTGCTGGCTTTGGCCTCGCCGCCGTCACTCTCACCGCTTTTTTTTCTTCTTTTTTTCTGTCTGCACCCCCGCTTCCTCCTCATCCATCTCCACCTGCTCAGCCCCCCCCTCACCTGCACCGTCTTCCTCCGCCCCTATAACTCCATCCACCTGCCCTACTACCTCCATGGGCTTTACACCACCCTTTTCCTTGTCCTTTTTCTTCTCTTTTTCTCCCTCCTCATCATTTTCCACCCCACTCTCGACCTCCACTTCCAAGCCCGTACCACCATCACCCCCCCCCCCCCGTGGCCCCCATAGCAACACTAGCTTTTTTTGTTTTTTTTAATACTTGTCTCCTTTTTTTTCTCTTTTTCTTTCCTTTCCTCTTTTCCTCCATCCTCTCCACCTTTCACCTCCACCACCACACTGCTTTTGGCAGCTTCACTCCCTTCACTCACCACAATTTTTTTTTGGTCTGTTTTTTCTTTTTTTTTCTTACCCTCATCACTTCCCACCCCACCCACCGCCTGCCTCTCGCTGCCCTGCCCAGCTTCACCACCACCACCACCATCACCAACACTCACCTCATTCACACTCTCATCCACACTCACCACCTGTGGGTCGGGTACAGCAGCAGTGATGCTGCTGGCCGCGCTATCCGTTGGGATCAGATCAGCGGCCGCTGCGCCGGTCCCCGCTCCGGCCACGCCTCGGCCACGCCCCCTCCGGCCACGCCCCCTCTCAGCGACGCGGCCGTCGCGATTCCCGCCCTTGGCAGCAGCTGCCGCCGCATCGGCTCCCAAGCTGGCCTTGGCGCGCGGAGCGCCTGACGGACCCGGGTCGTCCGCACCAGCTGCCGTCGGCTCGCCCGCCGAGCAGACCCTCGCGGTGCGCCCCTCCTCCCCGCACTTAAAGCACTTCATCGCCGATGAAGATGCAAAGATGTTGTAGTCCCATCATCTACTCGGACCCGGAAGCGCAGGTTGAGCTCCTGGCTCCAGTCCTTGAGTATCATGAACACAGACCTGCGGTAACTCAGGATGAGCTTCATCAAGCTCTCCTTGAAGCCCGAAGCCATCTCCCTGATCGGGGAGACCAGCTTGCCGTGGGGAGAGCTCTCTGCTCAGGTTCTCATCGGTGATGAACGGAGGGACGTTCAGGTACTCATCGGTGATGAACGGAGGGACGTTCAGGTACTCATCGGTGATGAACGGAGGGACGTTCAGGTACTCATCGGTGATGAACGGAGGGACGTTCAGGTACTCATCGGTGATGAACGGAGGGACGTTCAGGTACTCATCGGTGATGAACGGAGGGACGTTGGACACAAGGACGCGGACCGACGGCTGCTCCAGCGGGAACACCTGCACAAACAAATCTCCCACCGAGAGACCCTCCTCTACCACCTGGTCCACCTTGGACACCTGGTCCAGGAAGATCACGACCGAGCGTTCATCTTGCGCGGTCTTCACGCTGCGAACCCGACCTTCTTCCCGACTGCCGGGCCAACTCCTCCACGCTACACGGGCGTCACCGCCAACTCCTCCACGCCTACGGGTGTCACCGCCATCTTCATGCCGTGACTCCTCGTGTAGGTGAGCGGCGGCACCGCGTCGATCATGACGCCGAGCACCCCGGAGAGACACCGGCAGGGGGAAGACACCCAGAGAGAAGAAACCCACTGAACACCAAACAAATGAAAGTGAACCCAAACTAATAAACCACATTCAATAAATACATGTACCTATAAAGAAACGAACAGACAGAGACACATACACGCTCCTTCAGCCGCTCTCACGCACACACAACCTGCCTCACTCACTCACAGCGCGAACTGAGAGAGAGAGAGAGAGAGAGAGACAGAGAGGACCAGAGAGAGAGAGAGAGAGAGAGAGAGAGAGAGAGAGAATGTAAGATATGTTATGGTGATGTCATGATGTTGTAATGATGATGACATGATGTACCGTCATGATGTCACGACCGCACTTACCGGAGAGGATCTGGGTCCCCTCCTCTTCCTCTCACTGTGGGGTTCCTCAGGGCCTTGTCCTGGGTCCCCTCCTCTTCTCTCTGTCATTCGTTCGCATGGCTTCTCCTACCGTCGCCATGCCGATGACACCCAACTGGTCTTGTCGTTCCCACCGTCTGAAACACAGGTGGCGGCGCGAATCTCTGCCTGTCTGACCGACATCTCTCAGTGGATGTCTGCTCACCACCTGAAGATCAACCCCGACAAGACCGAGCTACTGTTCCTACCAGGGAAAGGTTCCCCCACCCACGACCTGACCACCACCTCCAACAGCTCCGTGTTGGCCCCTACCCTGACTGAACCCCACTCAGGACCTGACCACCACCTCCAACAGCTCCGTGTTGGCCCCTACCCTGACTGAACCCCACTCAGGACCTGACCACCACCTCCAACAGCTCCGTTTTGGCCCCTACCCTGACTGAACCCCACTCAGGACCTGACCACCACCTCCACCAGCTCCGTGTTGGCCCCTACCCTGACTGCCAGGAGCCTCGGGGTGACGCTAGACAGTCAACTCTCCCTGACGGCCAACATCGCTGCGACAGCGTTCCTGTAGGTACATGCTGCACAACATCTGGAGAACACGGCCTCTTCTTACCCAGAAGGCGGCGCAGGTTCTGGTCCAGGTTCTGGTCCAGACTCTGGTCCAGACTCTGGTCCAGGCTCTGGTCATTTCACGTCTAGACTACTGCCTCTCCCTCCTGGCTGCTCTTCCTGCTGAGGCCATCGACCTCTGAGGTCATCCACAATGCAGCAGCTCGACTGGTCTTCAGCCTCCACTCCTCCACCCACACCACTCCGCTCCTCCACCCACTCCACACCACACCACACCTCCACCCACACCGCTCATCCACCCACACCACTCCTCCACCCACCGCTCCTCCACCCACACCACTCATCCACCGCTCTCTCCATGGTTACCGGTGGCGGCCCGCATCCGCTTCACAACATTGGTTCTGGCGTATCGTGCTCTTAACGGATCGGGCCCCGAGGTCATGAGGTGAGGTCATGAGATGGTCATGAGGTGAGGTCATGAGATGAGGTCATGAGGTGAGGGCATGAGGTCATGAGATGGGCATGAGATGAGGTCATGATGTGAGGTCATGAGATGGTCATGAGGTGAGGGCATGAGGTCATGATGTGAGGTCATGAGGTGAGGGCATGAGGTCATGAGATGGGCATGAGATGAGGTCATGATGTGAGGTCATGAGATGGGCATGAGATGAGGTCATGATGTGAGGTCATGAGATGGGGTCATGAGGTGAGGTCATGAGATGAGGTCATGATGTAATGTCAAAGTGATGAGGATGTCCAGATGTAACAATGTCACATCTGTGACTTCCACATTTCTTACATGTCAATTAGTAAATCAGTTGTTTTCTACATTACCAACAGCTTAAAAACGACAGGAAGTTAAATAGTTTTAGTTCTTTTATAGAATATCTTCATACAAACAATATAAATGAAACATGTTCATGTTTTCATCTCCACCAGGACTCGTTGAGGTCCAGCTCCTGACCCAGAAAGAACCGGGCTGATGTGAACCAGGTCCTCAGAAGTCCTTGTAGTGGAGCAACCTGAACACAGAAGACCACACACACACACACACACACACACACACACACACACACACACACACACACACACACACACACACACACACACACACACACACACACACACACACACACACACACACACACACACACACACACACACACACACACACACACACACACACACACACACACACACACACACACACACACACACATATATGTATATAAATATATATATAGCCGTCTTTAACATCTCCGCTCTCTTCTCCATGTTGTTAAACCGTGAATGACTTTCTGTTCCGGTTCCGCAGCATCAGTCTTTTACAAAATAAAAGCCTGTGAGCAACTCACTTTTACAATAATAAAATAAATAATAAAACCTGCGTTAACGCGCGATAAAATAATTGTCGGCGTTAATTAAGTGATGCGTTAACGTGCCCAGCCCTAATATATACACATTCGTATATATAAAGAGGACACTGCATGCGATTGGCTGACCTGTACAGAGGGGCGTGTCCTTTGTTGTTGGCCAATGAGAAGAAGCCGCTGTGAGGGGAGAAGTCCAGGCAGCTGGTTCGATAAATACTCTTCCTCTTGGAGACGGGGAAGTTAGAGAAGACGCTGAGGCTGGACATGTGGACCTGAGGGACACATCATCATCCTCAGCCTCCTCCTCCTCATCACCACCACCACCACCATCATCATCATCCTCCTCATCACCACCACCATGCCTACCATAATCTTCCTCTTACCATGCGCACAGCCTCGTCTTCGTCTCGGGAGGCGATGGCTAGGATCTCAGACGAAGGGTTGAAGGTCATCGAGGTCGCAGAGGTCAGCAGGTTCATCACTGCTTTCAGAGGCTTGGGATTGGCCAGATTAAGACACGCCTCCTGGGAGTAGACGTTGACCACGCCCGACTGAGAGCTGAGAGAGACGGCCAATGAGACTGAGACAGACACACACACACACACACACACACACACACACACACTAGTCTTACCTGCAGGCCAGGTATTGTCCGTTGGGGGAGGCAGCGATGGCCGTCGCCTTCACGCAGCCTTCATCTGTAAACCTGCTCACACACCGACTGCTGCGCATGTCCCACACATACACCTCCCCATCCTCTACATACACACACACACACACACACACACACACACACACACACACACACACACACACACACACACACACACACACACGTCACACACGTCACAGGGTGGCCAGGTGGTGATGTCACCGCCCTCTGATGTCGGGGACTCACCTGAGTTGGCAAACACTTTGCTGCCGTCGGGAGAGAAGGCCACGCCCACAACGACCCCGTTGACCTTCATGCTGCGCACCACCTCCTGGGTCTGGAACCACGAGGCATCAGACAACAAGCAGGAGGAGGAGGAGGAGGAGGAAGGGGGCTTTGAGGGAGAGGGAGGAGGGGGGAGGGAGGGGGAGGAGAGGGAGGAGCTACCTTGAGTGTGATGAGGTGCAGGTATCCATTGGTTCCAGTGAGCAGCAGAGCGCCTCCTTCAGGACAAACTGAGAACTCCTTCACCCGCGCTTCATTCAGACCTGAAACGTGTTCATGACACCAGTCAGCTAGCGGCAGCATGCTAACACCACCTATGATTTATGTTGTCCAACTGAAACCTGGCTGCCCAACAGGAAACACTCCATAAACTTTCATTGTTATGCAGATGATACTCAACTATATCTATCGATAAAACCAGAGGAGACTAACCAACTCACTAAAATTCAAGATGTCTTAGTGACATAAAAACATGGATGACCGGCAACTTCTTGATGTTAAACTCAGACAAAACCGAAGTAATTCTACTGTGATCACCTCAGAGATCAATTATCTGGTGATGTGGTTTCTGTAGGTGGCATTACTCTAGCATCAACACCACTGTAAAGAACCTCTGTTCTCTTTGATCGGGACTTGTCCTTTAACTCCACCTGAAGAACATCTCAAGGACTGCATTCTTCATCTACGTCAGATTTAGACAATCAGGAACATCTCGTCTCAAAAAGATGCAGAAAAATTGGTTCACGCGTTCGTTACTTCGAGACTGGATTACTGCAACTCGTTTTTATCAGGCTGCTCTATAAGTCTCTTAGGTCAACTCCTTATTATCAGGCTGCTCTATAAGTCTCTTAGGTCAACTCCTTATTATCAGGCTGCTCTATAAGTCTCTTAGGTCAACTCCTTATTATCAGGCTGCTCTATAAGTCTCTTAGGTCAACTCCTTATTATCAGGCTGCTCTATAAGTCTCTTAGGTCAACTCCTTATTATCAGGCTGCTCTATAAGTCTCTTAGGTCAACTCCTTATTATCAGGCTGCTCTATAAGTCTCTTAGGTCAACTCCTTATTATCAGGCTGCTCTATAAGTCTCTTAAGTCAACTCTTTATTATCAGGCTGCTCTATAAGTCTCTTAGGTCAACTCCTTATTATCAGGCTGCTCTATAAGTCTCTTAGGTCAACTCCTTATTATCAGGCTGCTCTATAAGTCTCTTAGGTCAACTCCTTATTATCAGGCTGCTCTATAAGTCTCTTAGGTCAACTCCTTATTATCAGGCTGTCAGATTCCTTGAATGTATTTTAACTCTAAATCTGTCTTCTGGTCACATGACATCTATTGTTCTGTCCATCCTGGAGAGGATCCTCCTCTGTTCTCTCCTCAAGGTTTCTTCCCTTTTTTCCCCCTGAAGGGTTATTTGGGAGTTGATCCTGATCCGATGTGAGGTCAAAGGTCAAAGGTCAGGGATGTCTATGTGTACAGACTGTAAAGCACTCTGAGACACATTTGTAATTTGTGAAACTGGGCTCTACAAATAAACTGAATTGAATTGAGACAAAGCCGTGAGGCGTGTCCCCCAGCGAGCTGTCTCCGCCCCTCACCTCGCACCGTGTGCACAGGTGTGACGCGGCCCTCCATCATGTGGTACAGGTAGAAGGTTTTGTTCTTCAGGCCGGTGGCGATCACCGTGTCTCCGTCCCGGCTGAACCGCGCTCTGTGCACGGGGAACCGCTCCAGGTGGATGCTCTGGATCTTTGGGTTCGTCTTCCCGTCCACCTGCAGGACAAAAATGGAGTTGCGTGATCTTTCTCACCCGACTCCACCGCCGCCCCACGGCGGAGAGAGACGATCGGCTCGCCGTACCTGAAAGAGGGACACCGATTGGTCGAGGCCGGCCGTCATGACGACCTGAGCGACGGGATGGAACTGCACGGTGGTCAGCCGGTCCACCGACGGCCGCGAGCCATTAGCGTGAGGACACTTCTTCACCTGAGGACAGACGCCACGCTCAGTCCAACGAGGACACTCCACCAATCAGAAGGCTGGATCTCAAGAATCCACCAATCAGAAGGCTGGATCTCAAGAATCCACCAATCAGAAGGCTGGATCTCAAGACTCCACCAATCAGAAGGCTGGATCTCAAGACTCCACCAATCAGAAGGCTGGATCTCAAGACTCCACCAATCAGAAGGCTGGATCTCAAGACTCCACCAATCAGAAGGCTGGATCTCAGCTCCACAGTCAGTCAGCCGCTCTAACACATTCAGAGGACTTCAGGGTTTGATGTTGAAGGAGTGACTGACTCTCAAGACGCGGCCCGGCAGACGGTCTGAAGGAGCCACCAAGTTCCCCGTCCTCCTCAGCAGCTCCTCCTCCTCCTCCTCCTCCTCCTCTTCATCTGCAGGAACACAGAAACAAACGTTGGATTTTTACCAATTCATGTTTTCTACAAATAACAGCTGGTCTACAGGAGGAGAACCTTATAGAACATCTACCCTTCTTCTTCTTCCTCCTCCTCCTCTTTTTCTCCTCGGCCCATGACGGAGCTCCTCCCATAGCCTTCTGGAACCTGGAGCACAGCAACAGGTAAGTGTGTGTGTGCATATAAGTGTGTGTGTGCATATGAGTGTGTGTGTGCATACGAGAGTGTGTGTGTATATATGAGTGTGTGTATATATGAGAGTGTGTGTATACGAGGGTGTGTTTATATATGAGTGTGTGTGCATACGAGTGTGTATATATGAGTGTGTGTATATATGAGTGTGTGTGTGCATACGAGCGTGCGTGTGCATATGAGTGTGTGGGTGTATATATGAGTGTGTGTATATATGAGAGTGTGTGTATACGAGTGTGTGTATATATGAGTGTGTGTGTATATATATACGAGTGTGTGTATATATGAGTGTGTGTGTATATATGAGTGTGTGTGTATATGCGAGTGTGTGTGTATATGCGTGTGTGTGTATATGCGTGTGTGTGTGTATATACGAGTGTGTGTGTGTATACGAGTGTGTGTGTGTATACGAGTGTGTGTGTATATGTGTGTGTGTACTCACTGCTCCCTCATCCTCTGCTGGAGCTTCTGATTGGTCATGGTGGACTCCGCCTCCCCTCTGATCAGGTCTCTACGGTAACGGTGCGTCATGTCCACCCTGAAACATGAATTATTCATCGTTATTGTTATTTATGACTTCTTTAGACAGATTTTAAAAGCTGCATTAATAAATCATAAATAAATATTTACTCTTCCTCCCGCTCGTCATCCTCGTCCACCCAGACGGCCGCTCTACTCGCAGGAGGAGGAGCCTCGTCTTCATCCTCTGAGTCACCTGGCTCCTCCACCAATGAGGCTCCGGCCGGCTCCTGGTCCTCCTGCCCGAGTACAGGAAGTGATGTCACAGAGGGACAACAACTAGTAGAGAGAGATAACTAGTGAGGAGAGAGAGATAACTAGTGAGGAGAGAGAGATAACTAGTGAGGAGAGAGAGATAACTAGTGAGGAGGAGAGAGATAACTAGTGAGGAGGAGAGAGATAACTAGTGAGGAGAGAGAGATAACTAATGAGAGAGATAACTAGTGAGGAGGAGAGAGATAACTAGTGAGGAGGAGAGAGAGAACTAGTGAGGAGAGAGATAACTAATGAGAGAGATAACTAGTGAGGAGGAGAGAGATAACTAGTGAGTGAGATAACTAGTGAGGAGGAGAGAGAGAACTAGTTTGGAGGAGAGAGAACTAGTGAGGAGGAGAGAGATAACTAGTGAGGAGGAGAGAGATAACTAGTGAGGAGGAGAAAGATAACTAGTGAGGAGAGATAACTAGTGAGGAGAGATAACTAGTGAGGAGAGAGATAACTAGTGAGGAGGAGAGAGAGAACTAGTGAGGAGGAGAGAGAACTAGTGAGGAGGAGAGAGAGAACTAGTGAGGAGGAGAAAGATAACTAGTGAGGAGGAGAGAGAGAACTAGTGAGGAGAGAGAGATAACTAATGAGAGAGATAACTAGCGAGGAGGAGAGAGATAACTAGTGAGTGAGATAACTAGTGAGGAGGAGAGAGAGAACTAGTTTGGAGGAGAGAGAACTAGTGAGGAGGAGAGAGATAACTAGTGAGGAGGAGAGAGATAACTAGTGAGGAGGAGAAAGATAACTAGTGAGGAGAGATAACTAGTGAGGAGAGATAACTAGTGAGGAGAGATAACTAGTGAGGAGAGAGATAACTAGTGAGGAGGAGAGAGAACTAGTGAGGAGGAGAGAGAACTAGTGAGGAGGAGAGAGAGAACTAGTGAGGAGGAGAAAGATAACTAGTGAGGAGAGAGATAACTAGTGAGGAGAGAGATAACTAGTGAGGAGGAGAGAGAACTAGTGAGGAGGAGAGAGAGAACTAGTGAGGAGGAGAGAGAGAACTAGTGAGGAGGAGAGAGATAACTAGTGAGGAGGAGAAAGATAACTAGTGAGGAGAGATAACTAGTGAGGAGAGATAACTAGTGAGGAGAGAGATAACTAGTGAGGAGGAGAGAGATAACTAGTGAGGAGGAGAGAGAGAACTAGTGAGGAGGAGAGAGAACTAGTGAGGAGGAGAGAGAGAACTAGTGAGGAGGAGAAAGATAACTAGTGAGGAGAGAGATAACTAGTGAGGAGAGAGATAACTAGTGAGGAGAGATAACTAGTGAGGAGGAGAGAGAACTAGTGAGGAGGAGAGAGAGAGAACTAGTGAGGAGGAGAGAGAGAACTAGTGAGGAGGAGAGAGAGAACTAGTGAGGAGGAGAGAGAGAACTAGTGAGGAGGAGAGAGAGAGATAACTAGTGAGGAGGAGAGAGATAACTAGTGAGGAGGAGAGAGAACTAGTGAGGAGAGAGAGAGAACTAGTGAGGAGGAGAGAGAGAACTAGTGAGGAGGAGAGAGAGAACTAGTGAGGAGGAGAGAGAGAACTAGTGAGGAGGAGAGAGAACTAGTGAGGAGAGAGAGAGAACTAGTGAGGAGAGAGAACTAGTGAGGAGAGAGAGAGAACTAGTGAGGAGGAGAGAGAGAACTAGTGAGGAGGAGAGAGAGAACTAGTGAGGAGAGAGAGAGAACTAGTGAGGAGGAGAGAGAGAACTAGTGAGGAGGAGAGAGAGAACTAGTGAGGAGGAGAGAGATAACTAGTGAGGAGGAGAGAGAGAACTAGTGAGGAGGAGAGAGAACTAGTGAGGAGAGAGAGAGACTAGTGAGGAGGAGAGAGATAACTAGTGAGGAGGAGAGAGAACTAGTGAGGAGAGAGAGAGAGAACTAGTGAGGAGGAGAGAGAGAACTAGTGAGGAGGAGAGAGAGAACTAGTGAGGAGAGAGAGAGAGAACTAGTGAGGAGAGAGAGAGAGAACTAGTGAGGAGGAGAGAGAGAACTAGTGAGGAGGAGAGAGAACTAGTGAGGAGGAGAGAGATAACTAGTGAGGAGAGAGAGAGAACTAGTGAGGAGGAGAGAACTAGTGAGGAGGAGAGAGATAACTAGTGAGGAGAGAGCGATAACTAGTGAGGAGAGAGAGAGAACTAGTGAGGAGAGAGAGAGAGAACTAGTGAGGAGAGATAACTAGTGAGGAGGAGAGAGAGAACTAGTGAGGAGAGAGAGAGAGAACTAGTGAGGAGAGAGAACTAGTGAGGAGAGAGAGAACTAGTGAGGAGAGAGAGAGAGAACTAGTGAGGAGAGAGAACTAGTGAGGAGGAGAGAGAACTAGTGAGGAGATAACTAGTGCTATTGGGCCGGCCGCCCCCGAGAGGTACCTTGTGTACTTGTGTACCTCGTGTACTCGTGTACTCGTGTACTCGTAACTAGTGCACTCACCCGGGGCTCGGCCTCCACGAGGCGCTCCAGCAGCTCGTCCTCCGCCCCGAACACGAGCTCCTCGAGCAGCTTCACGGAGGCGTCGCGCTCGCGCAGGGCCGACAGCCTCTCCACGTGAGCCCGCCGCTGCTCGTCCTCGGCGCCGGGCTCGGGCCTCGGGCTCCGGGTCCTCTTCTTGGCGGGTCCCCGCTCCTCCTCCGCCGCCGGCAGCTGAATCACGTCCTCCATGTTTGCAACCCGGGCCGAACACAACCGGAACCTCGCGCTCTTCTCGCTGCTGTTTGCGCATGTGCAGATGCGCGTTCTTCTTCGTGCGCTTCCGGAAGGGTGCCCTCCGAATCCGGAGGAAAGAAAGCCCGCCCCCTCGTGTTCACTGACAGCAATGACGCGTTTCCGGGTTGTGAAGACTTGTGTTAATTAATAAACTTAAAAAGTCCAACATACTAATCAGAAAGAATTAAAAACAAATGTATATTTTACACACAGAAATAATTAAATATACTTAACAAAACAATAAAAACAATTTTACTACCAAAACTATATATATATATATATATATATATATATATATATATATATATATATATATATATATATATATATATATATATATATATATGCTTTGGATTATTTATATTTACATACATATAAATAGTGAAAGGACAGACTAGTTCAACTGGACTCATTAAGTCAGAATAATATTACATCACTTTTTATTGATGACGTCATCGATCAAACAAAACCAGTAAATAAAGATAAAAAACATGGATATGTAAATAATAACAACAAAAACAATAACAATAATGAGAACAACAGTTGTTAAATGTGGATTCAGAAATCTAATGTAAACGTTATTCACAGCTAAAATATGGTTAGTTATCTTATGTTACATATTGGTATCCCTCACTGTTCCTCTTCATCACCTCCACTCTGCTCCTCTTCTTCACCTCCTCACTGCTCTGCATCAGTCCATCACTGCTCTCTGCTCCTCTTCATCACTCTGAAGACGTGACCTTTCCTCGGCAAATCACAAGCGAGCGAAGATGAGGCGTCAATGAGGGCAAAGCTGGATGCTGCAGATGTGATGTCATCAAACGGGAAGGAGCGGAGTGTGTGTGTGTGTGTGTGTGTGTGAGAGACTGTGTGTTCCAATGGTAATGTCATCTCATGGTTCACCTCCCAACAGGAGGCAGTGGAGGAGCTCCTCTCATCACTGACAGACAAACAAACAAACAAACAAACAAACAGGAACGAGTCAAGTGTTTGATACCAGAAGAAGGGAAACAAACCTGTTACTTAAAGCTGCATTCTCTCTCCTGACCCCCAGAGGGCTCCACTGGTTGTAAAGAAGTTTATGCTTCATGTGTTAAAGCGACACTATGTAACTTTTCCCCTGTAGCGCCCCCTTCAGGTATTTAACGTCTGGCTCTCAGCCATATATGGCTCTCCCGGCACACAGCTGATGGAGGCGTCTGGTTCAGACCGCCTGGTGTTCTCCACACAGCATGTCTCTCTGTCTCTACGTCGCGTAGCGGAGACAATAAAGAGTCCCCTGAGAGGTGGACTGGACTATGTGACGCTGGTCATCACTGCCATAAAGTAGGTTGAAGTACTTCCTGTTCCCAACCGGAAGCACCGGCCGGTCCCAACATCTTACATTCAGCAGTTTTATGGCCACAGACCCCGATGGCAGTGGAGGAGGAGGAGGAGGAGGAGGAGGAGGAGGAGGAGGAGGAGGAGGAGGAGGAGGAGGAGGAGGAGGAGGAGGAGGAGGAGGAGGAGGCATCAACATATTAAAAGTCATTGTAGCGGCACAATTTGTTTCAAGCTGTTATTTTAAGGTGGAAAAGTGACATAGTGGGGCTTTAAAGCTGCATTCTCTCTCCTGGCCACCAGGGGGCGACTCCTCTGGTTGTATAGAAGTCTGTATAAAGACTCAGTAAACATTGTAAAGATGTGTTTATGTCTCAAGTCTTCTTCAATCCAGCGTGAAGTTCATTTAGTATGAATGATGTATATGTACACACAGTACACAGTACACAGTACCTCTGCTGGCCTGACTGGGGTACACCTTGAGGAGGTGTCGCTGCTCCTCTGGAGGAGGAAAGTCGTCCAGACGATGAAACGAATACCTGGACTCAAAATCATCTGAGGAGGAAAAAACAAGAGGTTTTATTCTACAAGGAGGAGGAGGAAGAGGAGGAAGAAGAAGAAGAGGAAGTATAATATAGTAATTAATGAACTAACAAATGGATCTGAACCGTCCCCATTGAGCTTTATTGATTTAACTTCCTGCAGGTGTTTCACAATAAAAGCTTCCAGAATTTTATCTAACTTCAACTTTAATTTCTCTCCTGTGGCCCTCAAACGTCTTTGAGACATTTACATTACATGACATCACATGTCATGTAGCAGACGCTTTTATCCAAAGCGACTTACAATAAGTGCATTTCAACCTAGAGTACAAACTAAGAACAACAAGACATTTGACAGCAGTAATCAATAATCATAGATATCAATCAGCTGATCAACAACTCACCGACAAACGAGCGAGGGGCGGAGAAGGAAGAGGGGGAATGGCCGTTGCGGAGAGAAGGTGGAGGTGGGGGAGGAGCAGCGGGGGTGCGGGTGGGCGGAGGAGGAGGTCTTCCTCTAGCGGGGGGGTCGGAGGAGAGGGAGGGGCTACCGTGAGGCTTGTAGGGAGGCGGGGGCGGAGCTTCTCTGCCACCTGGCCTCAACAACGATGGCTGGACCGGGACAGGAGGGGCTGAGGAGAGAGAGGTCCGGTGATCGATACAGGTGATCGATACAGGTGATCGATACAGGTGATCATTAAACTGTTGAAACTCTTTAAAAACATTTAAAACTCAAATCATATGAATAAAACATTTAAATGAATGATTAATAAATACAATAATAAAGTTGGAGGAAACCTGCTGATCAATAAAATTATTTTTTAATGGAGAAGAAAACCACACCTGCTCCTCGACCAGGCGTCTCTCTGAAGGGGGGCGGCGGCCTGCCGGCGCCCTGCTGGGAGGGGGTGGGGGAGGCCGGGGGGAGAGGAGGGGCGGGGCCTCTGGTGGGGGCGTGGCCTCCAGTGGAGGGGGCGGCCCTCTGGTTGCCGAGGGAGTTGTGTCGCTGCGGTAGCTCGGGCGCCGCCTCGCCGCCGCTCTGACGATACAGTGGAGGGGGCGGGGCCAGGGAAGAGGAAGAAGGGGGGTTGCCCCCTGAGGTGGGAGGACGTCTGCTGTTGCTAGGAGACGGGGGAGGTTTGGAGGGGAGTGGTGGGGTCAGGGGGAGGGGCTTCTCTCTGCTGTAAGGAGGCAAAGGGGCGTTACCGCGGCGACAGAGATGTGGAGGTGGGGGGGCGGAGGGAGAATGCTTCATGCTGGGGGAGGGGGAGGGGCGCTGGGGGGGACTGGTCTCCGTGGGAGACGTCATCTGAGGGGAGGGGCTCTCTGGGTCGTCATGCCGATGGCTGGGGGGGTGGGGCGCGGCAGCTCGAGTGGAAGGAGAACGTCCTGAAGAACCGTCGGTCCGGGAACATCGAAGCAATTAGAGAGATAGGAACACGCACCGACACGCAACGACAAGCAACACCGCATAGCGACACGCATAGCGACACGCAACGACACGCAACGCATAGCGACCGCATAACACCGCATAGCGACAAGCAACACACGCATAGCGACAAGCAACACACGCATAGCGACAAGCAACACACGCATAGCGACAAGCAACACGCAACGACAAAGCAACACGCATAGCGACCGCCAACACGCGCATAGCGACACGCAACACACGCATAGCGACACAACGCATAGCGACCACGCAACACACAACACCGCATAGCGACAAGCAACACCGCATAGCGACAAGCAACACCGCATAGCGACAACGCAACACACGCAACGACAAGCAACACACGCAACGACAAGCAACGACAAGCAACGACACGCAACACACGCAACACACGAAACGACAAGCAACGACAAGCACCGACGCATAGCGACAAGCAACACGCCATAGCGACACGCAACACACGCATAGCGACGCAACACGCACAACGCATAGCGACCGCAACACCGCATAGCGACAAGCAACACGCATAGCGACCAACACGCAACGACACGCAACACACGCAAGCGACCGCAACACACGCATAGCGACAAGCAACACACGCATAGCGACAAGCAACACGCATAGCGACAAGCAACACACGCAACGACAAGCAACACGCATAGCGACAAGCAACACAGCGACAAGCACACAACACAAGCAACTGCGCAGCGACCGCAACACACGCATAGCGACAAGCAACACACGCATAGCGACCATAACCGCATAGCGACCGCCAACCGCATAGCGACAAGCAACACGCATAGCGACAAGCAACACCGCAACGACACGCAACACGCATAGCGACCGCAACACACGCATAGCGACAAGCAACACACGCATAGCGACAAGCAACACCGCATAGCGACAAGCAACACACGCAGCGACCGCAACACTGCATAGCGACACAACAACCGCATAGCGACATGCAACCGCATAGCGACAAGCAACGACAAGCAACGACACGCAACACACGCAACACACGAAACGACAAGCAACGACAAGCACCGACACGCAACGACAAGCAACACACGCAACGACACGCAACACACGCAACGACACGCAACGACAAGCAACACACGCAACGACAAGCAACACACGCATAGCGACCGCCAACACGCAACGACAAGCAACGCACGCAACAACAAGCAACACACGCAACGACAAGCAACACACGCAACGACAAGCAACACACGCAACGACACGCAACGACAAGCAACACACGCAACGACAAGCAACACACGCAACGACACGCAACACACGCAACGACAAGCAACACACGCAACGACAAGCAACACACGCAACGACAAGCAACACACGCAACACGCATAGCGACACGCCAACACACGCATAGCGACAAGCAACACCGCATAGCGACACGCATAGCGACCATAACCTGCATAGCGACACGCAACACGCATAGCGACAAGCAACGACAAGCAACGACACGCAACACACGCAACGACAAGCAACGACACGCAACGACACGCAACACACGCAATGACACGCAACACGCATAGCGACAAACAAGCGACCGCATAGCGACAAGCAACGACCGCATAGCGACAAGCAAGCGACACGCCAACACGCAAGCGACGCATAGCGACCGCATAGCGACAAGCAACACACGCAACACACGCAACGACAAGCAACACACGCAACGACAAGCAACGACACGCAACAAACGCAACGACAAGCAACGACACGCATCGACAAGCAACACACGCAACGACAAGCAACACACGCAACGACACGCAACGACACGCAACACACGCAACGACAAGCAACGACACGCAACACACGCAACGACACGCAACACACGCAACGACACACAACACACGCAACGACAAGCAACGACACGCAACGACAAGCAACAACACGCAACACACGCAACGACACGCAACACACGCAACGACAAGCAACACACGCAACAACACGCAACACACGCAACGACAAGCAACACACGCAACGACACGCAACACACGCAACGACAAGCAACGACACGCAACACACGCATCGACAAGCAACACACGCAACGACAAGCAACGACACGCAACGACACGCAACGACACGCAACACACGCAACGACACACAACACACGCAACGACAAGCAACGACACACAACGACAAGCAACGACAAGCAACACACGCAACGACAAGCAACACACGCAACGACAAGCAACACACGCAACGACAAGCAACACACGCAACGACACGCAACGACAAGCAACACACGCAACGACACGCAACACACGCAACGACACGCAACACCTGCAACACACACAATGACATGCAACACACGCAACACACGCAACGACAAGCAACACACGCAACACACACAACGACACGCAACACACACAACGACACGCAACAGACACGCAACACACAACAACACGCAACGACACGCAACCACGCGTTACAAACACACCTCCGACCGGTCTCAGCTCCCCCGCCGTGAGCAGCGCTCCGGTTGGTGGAGCACAACCTGACAGGCTTCCTGCTGCACCGCCATTGGCTCCCACTGTTGCTGCTCCGCCTCCTTTTGTCTCTGAGAACCACAATCACTGGACAGGTGAACCTCCCTGAACAGTCACGACACGCTACGATGACACTACGGAGACTACACCGCCACGTCACTGGATGAGAGAAGGGGAGGAGCGATGCAGGTGGGTGAGCTCAGGTGAGCTCAGGTCACACACTGAGGAAAGGTCAGTGGAGAAGTGTTTACGACAGGACTGCTCTCTATATTCTAATCAATGTATTTATTCCCAGGTGCGTGTTGTCTTCGTGCCTACACTGTATCATCATCCCATGTCAACAACAACGGAGGCTGGAAACCACTCATCCAACGCTGTCATTGTGTGGCCAGTCATGTGCAGGTGTTCATGTATTCATGTGTCCATGTGTCCATGTGTTCATGTATTCATGTGTCCATGTATTCATGTGTTCATGTGTTCATGTGTCCATGTGTTCATGTGTCCATGTGTCCATGTGTTCATGTATTCATGTGTTCATGTGTTAATGTATTCATGTGTCCATGTATTCATGTTTTCATGTGTCCATGTATTCATGTGTTCATGTGTCCATGTGTTCATGTATTCATGTGTCCATGTATTCATGTGTCCATGTGTCCATGTATTCATGTGTCCATGTGTCCATGTGTTCATGTATTCATGTGTCCATGTGTTCATGTATTCATGTGTCCATGTATTCATGTGTTCATGTGTCCATGTGTCCATGTATTAATGTTTTCATGTGTCCATGTGTTCATGTGTTCATGTGTCCATGTGTTCATGTGTCCATGTGTTCATGTGTCCATGTATTCATGTGTCCATGTATTCATGTGTCCATGTGTCCATGTATTCATGTGTCCATGTGTCCATGTGTCCATGTGTTCATGTGTCCATGTGTTCATGTGTTCATGTGTCCATGTATTCATGTGTCCATGTATTCATGTGTCCATGTGTTCATGTGTCCATGTATTCATGTGTCCATGTATTCATGTGTCCATGTGTTCATGTGTTCATGTGTCCATGTGTCCATGTGTTCATGTGTCCATGTATTCATGTGTCCATGTGTCCATGTGTCCATGTGTCCATGTGTTCATGTGTTCATGTGTCCATGTGTCCATGTATTCATGTGTCCATGTGTCCATGTATTCATGTGTCCATGTATTCATGTGTCCATGTATTCATGTGTCCATGTGTCCATGTATTCATGTGTCCATGTGTCCATGTATTCATGTGTCCATGTATTCATGAGGACATGAGGACATGAGGCAGGACGCCATGAGGACAGGACGCCATGAGGACAGGACGCCATGAGGACAGGACGCCATGAGGACATGAGGACAGGACGCCATGAGGACAGGACGACATGAGGACAGGACGCCATGAGGACATGAGGACAGGACGCCATGAGGACAGGACGACATGAGGACAGGACGCCATGAGGACAGGACGCCATGAGGACATGAGGACAGGACGCCATGAGGACAGGACGACATGAGGACAGGACGCCATGAGGACAGGACGCCATGTGGACAGGACGCCATGAGGACATGAGGACAGGACGCCATGAGGACATGAGGACAGGGATCTCCTGTGTGCCATGGAGGAAGGGCTCTCGTGCGGCTGCCCCTCAGTGCTCCTCTCGGCCAGCAGGTGTTCTTACTGTGGGCGGCGTGCTGCTCCTCAGACGGCGCCCCCTGCTGGTGGAGCAGGTACTGGTATAAGCGGACGTACGGGTGTTCTGAGGGGCTCTCTGCACTCTTACTGTGGAGCAGCGGAGCGCTGCGGTCCGTCACCACCGCCACCTTCTTCAGCCTGGCGCCGTGACAGATGTCCGTCAGCAGAGCGCCGCGGCCCGCGGCCTCCTCCTGGCTCAGCGTGGGGGGGGTGGTGTTGGCCTGGGGGGGGGACAGTAACGGGGGCTTGAACTGGGAAGGACTCAACCAGGTGGCACTGATGTCTCCAACCGCCAATAAAGACCAGAAGAAGAAATCGAGCGTGAAGCACACGAGTGGCAGGAAACTCGTCATGATGTTTTTATGATTCATAACTCACTGCAAAGCTCTTTGGTCATGGGACCTGTCAGAATCACAATGCATGCTGGGTACATTTGGCTCTGACTTGATCCCAACTCAAAGGGTTCATCTGGAAGCGATCGCCGCAGAGCTGTGAGTGAGTGAGTGTGTGTGTGAGTGTGTGTGAGTGTGTGAGTGAGTGTGTGTGAGTGTGTGAGTGAGTGTGTGAGTGAGTGTGTGAGTGTGTGTGTGTGAGTGTGTGAGTGAGTGAGAGTGTGTGTGAGTGTGTGTGTGTGAGTGAGTGAGAGTGTGTGTGAGTGTGTGAGTGAGTGAGTGAGAGTGTGTGTGAGTGTGTGAGTGTGTGAGTGTGTGAGTGTGAGTCAGTGCGAGTGTGTCTTACCTGGCTGAAGGTGGTGGGGGGTGGAGGGGGGATGGGCATCCTGCTGTGGTTCCAACACACCTGATCGCCCTGAAACAGATTCTGCAGCAACCGATCAGGAACAAAACAGTCAGGTCAATCAAGGGACGATCATAGACAACAACAACAACCACAACAACAACAACAACAACATGCTCTCCCTCCAACGAGGTGTAATTTCATTGATCAGAGACAGGAGGGAGACTCTTAGCTTTCAGTTCCACCAAGCAAGTTTGGAAAAATAACCTTAGCAACCAATAAAGAAAATGTTTTATGCTCCAGCGCAGGCTCATTCAATCTAGCTGGATACTCTGGCCACGCCTCCCGGATGATATAGCCCCGCCCCCTGGATAATCTGGAGGAAAAAGAGGCTCTTCCTTTGAGTTTATTTGACTTTCTGCTATTATAAAATAATTTAGCCCCGGATGGACCAGCCCCGCCCCTGCTGCTCTGCCCCTCCCTTTAAGCCCCGCCCCGTCGGACTCCCCGTGGACCTGATGTTCTCCTTCCAGCGGCGACCCTAGGCCTCATGACGTCATGCTCCCCGTGATGACGCGCTGCCTCGGCCCCTGCACCGCCCTCGCCTGAAGGACGCTCCGTGTTGACTGAGCGTTGTGCTCGGCCTTCCTGGCCCTTTGCCGACGGAGCGCCCCGCTGCGCTCTTCTTCTAAAGCTCCGCGGTGCTGCCAGCTCTCTTTCCCGCCCCCAGTGAGCAGGGAGTGACATCATAAGCTCCTAGTTAGCACCGTTAGCTTAGCATAATCAGCTCCTAGCTGGCATCATTGGCCGACTCTGCCGTATCCTATGCTAACACGTTAGCTTCTCTGTTAACCCGGATGTTTACTGAAACAAACGAAACCGCCCGTTCGCTTGACCGGAAGTTCAACCCGTCACCGGGTGACTGGGCGCAGAGATAGCTCCGCAGCTAGCCGTGGGCTAGCAGGAGGTCTGAGCCTCATCCGGGACACAGAGGCTCTGTAACGCACCTGTGCACGTTACCGGTCTCCCGCTGGTGGACTCACTCCTCCACCTGTCCGCTCGGAGTCTCCATGTCTCCGGCTGCTCGTGTCCTGAGGCAAAGCTAGCTCTGCCGTTAGCCTGCCCGCTCACAGCTGAATGACGTTCTTTGTATTTCTCGCCAGTCAACACAGAGGAGCACGTGACCCGAGCACGTGACCCGAAAACGTGACCCAAGCGCTCATAGTATATATACACTATACACATTATATATCATGTGCATGTTTTATAATCATATATGCTCATTGTAGATTTTTTTTTTTTTTTTTGTTTTTATTTGCACAAAAATAAGTAACAAATGTAACATTATTAAAAAAGACACAGAAATGAGTGCAGGTGAGAAAAGAAACCCAAAGGGCTTATGCAAGGTTCTCACCTAAAGTAATGAATAATAAACAAGAATAACATTAAACGTGCTAAAACAAACAACAATACACATCAAGGAATACAAAACACTATGAAGATGATGAAAAGGCTCGATTCACCAGGCTGGCCCTTAATCTATGTTTGAAGTCACTGATGAAGATGAAGAGTTAGCAATAAGAATGTGATTATTCCAGAGTAAAGACCCTCTGTTTGATGGAGAACTGGCTGAGAGTGGTACTGAAGGGAGGATGGAGGTTAGCAGATTGTCTGGTGTTGAAATCGTGAATTTGAGAATTGGTCTTAAAATATTCTATGAGCAAGGTACGTGCATTTATAGATGAATGAACAGGTCTGGACTGTGTTAATGTCAGAGATAGACAATATATTTAATTTATTAAACAGAGGAGCAGAAGGAGCCGAAAAGCTGGAGGAGGTAGCTATTCTTACAAATTGTTTTTGCAAAATGAGTAATTTGTGTAAATTAGATGGATATGTACTTGCCCAGACAATATTGCCGTAGATGAGATATGGATAAATTAAACTATAGTAAAGGGTTAAGATGCATGCCTGATGAACCAACCCCCTGATTCGTCTGATGATACCAAGTGATCTTGAAACTTTGTTGGTTACTGAATGGATATGTTCTTTCCATGACAATTTTTCATCAACTAGGATACCTAGAAATTTGGTGGATGAAACTTGATTAATTTCAATCCCATCAATAAATAGCTTAGCTCTATGTTGACAGTACGTTTTATTTTTACTTGAAAACACAATAAAGTTAGATTTTTTTACATTTAGTGATAACTTATTAGCAAGAAACCATTCGGATAGCATAGCTATGCCAGAATTAGCTTCCTTAATGAGTGATTCAAAATTCTTTTGAGTTAATATCAAATTTGTATCATCAGCAAACAGAATGGTGTAAAGGATGGGGATACAGCAGCCAGGTCATTGATGTAAATGAGGAATAATAGGGGTCCAAGTATAGATCCCTGAGGAACTCCACATGACATCCCAACTTTGGATGAAAAACAACCATTAGCATACACGTATTGCTCACGGTTATAAACATAATCACACAGCCATTTCAAAGTGACATTTTGAAAACCATATCTATGTAACTTATCAAGTAATATTACACAAACAACAGTATCAAAGGCTTTAGAAAGATCTAGGAATATGCCAATAGCAAATTCATTCTTATTAATGGCTGTATAGATATTCTCCACCAGCTGAACAAGGGCCAAGTCGGTGGAGTGTTTTTTCCTAAAACCATATTGATG
Source organism: Liparis tanakae (assembly GCA_036178185.1). NCBI lineage: Eukaryota > Metazoa > Chordata > Actinopteri > Perciformes > Liparidae > Liparis > Liparis tanakae. Next base: position 19,621,102 of record CM070091.1, on the reverse strand, counting down.
CTCATATAGAATATTATGTTCATTCAAGTGTTTCAACATTCTTTTATGAACCAGTTTTTCCAATATTTTCGAAAAGCATTTTTAAATCTGTTGGAACCTCCCCAGATTTCAGAGATAGGTTGAATATGTGTGTAAGGGGTTTAATAATTGAGGAAGATACTGATTTAATCAATGAAGAACCAATATCATCGTGACCAGCTGCTGATATTCTTAAGTTGGAAATTAATTCCAACACCTCTGACTCATTAGTATCTTTGAACTGTGAAAGAGTAGGGAAATTACCTTTAATGTAATCTAAATGATTACTATTAGGTTTTCCCATACCCTTAGACAGAGATGAACCCACATTTGCAAAGAAGTTATTAAATTCATTTACTATAACAACAGGGTCATCATACATTTGTTCACCATCCTTGAATTGAGATGGGAGTGGAGCTCTAGACTTTTTTTTGTTAAGAAGTTCATTGATGATTTCCCAAGTGGACTTGGTGTCTGCTGAGTCTCTGAATTTCTTGGAAAAGTGCATTTTCTTAGATATCCTCAGCAAATGATTAAATTATTTTTTATATTTATTATAAATCGCAGAATTAAGTGGATAGGGATTTGTGAGGAATTTTTTATATAATTTTTTTTTTAGAATAGAGGATTTTTGTTGTAAACCAGGGTTTCCAGAGACCTTCACCCGCCTTCTGCCTGGTTTTAACCAAAGGAAAGCAGCAATGAAAGGCAGAATTAAACTGTTGAATGAATGTCTGGTACGCATGCTGCACAGCAGAAAGTTCATAAACATCATCCCAGGAAAAACTGCCAATCAAACTCTCAAACCGTTGCGTATTCCTAGTGTTAAAAATTCTAATTTTAAAACGGTTAGTTGATTCAACATGTTGAACCTTAATTGGCAAGGACAGATGGAATACGGGGAAGTGATCTGATATATCAGTTAACAGAATACCTGATTGAGCTACATTATTCAAAGCATTTGTAAAGATATTATCAACAAGAGTTGCAGAAGAACTGGTAACTCTTGTTGGCCTGTAAATCACAGGATAAAGACAGTTAGAGTACATGGTATTTAGGAAATCAGCAGTTGATGCATGATCTCTTTTAAATAAATCAATGTTAAAATCCCCCAGTAGGAAACATAACTTTTTTTCTTGATTTATTAAATCGAGTGTTAATGTAAGAATATCTTTGAAAGTTGTAATATCTGTATCAGGGGGTCGATAGATACATCCCACTATAACATGTTTGCCATTGAACAATGAACACAAAGGCAATTCAACAAAGATTCAAAATCAGTTGAATGACGCTTAAAAGCAAGATCATCCCTAACATAAAATTGAAACCTGTTATGAACATAAATTGACACACCACCTCCCACGCTCTCTGATCTACAAGAGTGAACAGCATTATATAAATACATATCATATAGCGATTTTGTTGATTCTGAAAGCCATGTTTCTGAAAGAGCAATGATTGAAAATTCATGATTCAGTGAAGAAAGATAATTTAGAAGATGGTCATACTTGTTAAGGCTATTAAGGCTACGCACATTCAGATGAAAAGAAGAAAATTCATGTGAGTTGGAGCTAATACTCTCATGTAATCTATTAAATGTTTCAACATTGAAGTATTCACTAGTGATTGATTCATTTGAACATTTTAAACAATTCAAGTCGGGGTCAATTCATGAGTTGAATCTATTATCATCAATTTCAACAAGATGGAATAACTTATCTTTACAAAAGTTACTAAGAGGATCTACAGTGTCATTCACACCAGATAGAGACACTGATTCAGCAGAAGGTGGAAGTTCAATTCCAGAGTTGGTTGGACCAGGGGGATCAGGAAGAGTAATATTAACTAAGTGTACATCAACCATAACAGTAAAAAGAGAAAGAGGACATTGACAATAGGTCACACAAACCCGATTTTCATTGCGAGCCCACCGGCCGGCGAGAGGGGGGGTGGGAAATCAACTGATCGTATTTAAGATACGCAATGTTCCCTTTTTTGCGCTCTTCCAGGAGAAATGGAAATAGTTCTTTCCGTTTCAGGCAGACTTTTTCAGAGAAATCCTCATTAATGAAGATCTTAGAACCTTTGAGGCTTTTGGCTCTTTTCAAAATCTCCTCCTTGTCCTTAAATCTGAGCAGCTTGGTGACTATAGATCTGGGTCGCCCCTCTGGCAGAAAGGTGCCAACTCTGTGTGCCCTTTCCACCTCAATCAGCTTGGAATCGGGATTAAGTTTATCAGACATCATCTTTTTTAGCTTAATCTCAGTCTGTTGCCATGATTCAGATTTAGAATCCTCAATCCCATCGATCAGGATGTTGTTTCTCTTGGATTGATTTCCTAGGTAGTCAGCTTTAGAGGATAGTTTGTCCCGATCGGCCTGCAGTTGGCCAAGTAAGTCAGAACTTGACTGAGCTGCAGCCAGGTTCAAGACATTAGCCTCCTTAAGACAATCAAAGTCTGCTTGAGTGAACTCTAGGCTATGTTTAAGCTCACAGACTGATTTCACCAGATCATCAACTCCTTTTGTGGTAGAGTCCATGATGAGAGCTAGGAAAGATTTAAAGTTCTTTTCTTGAAGATCCATCAGATCTTTGAAAAATTGCTTTTGTTGATCAAGCATGACGTTTAGAGCAGTAACTGACACAAACTCATCCTCCTGGCCAGCTGGAATCTTTTTGGGACCCATCACTGATTGCAATAAGTCAAAAAAGAGTGAGAAAAGATCTCAACCAAACCAAAATAACTCACCAAACACAGCCAACAAGAGGTCTCACCAGACAACACACAAGGATGATAGCACACACGGTTCACGGGCTAAAAACAAACCCCACCGACTGCTCGCTACTGCTGAGGGCAAAGCCAATTGATCGATGGCTGCTGCAGGCTCTTGTAGCCTGGCGGTAGAGGCAGCTTCCGGACTGGTGTAGCCTGATGGTAGAGGCTATCCAAGCAGGATAATGAGGCGAGCCTCAGGCTGCAGAGCAGGGTGGTGGAACAGGCCTCAGAGCAGGGTTGTAGAACAGGCCTCAGGCTGCAGAGCAGGAACAGGCCTCAGGCTGCAGAGCAGGGTGGTGGAACAGGCCTCAGAGCAGGGTTGTGGAACAGGCCTCAGGCTGCAGAGCAGGGTGGTGGAACAGGCCTCAGGCTGCAGAGCAGGGTGGTGGAACAGGCCTCAGGCTGCAGAGCAGGGTGGTGGAACAGGCCTCAGGCTGCAGAGCAGGGTGGTGGAACAGGCCTCAGGCTGCAGAGCAGGAACAGGCCTCAGGCTGCAGAGCAGGGTGGTGGAACAGGCCTCAGGCTGCAGAGCAGGGTGGTGGAACAGGCCTCAGAGCAGGGTTGTGGAACAGGCCTCAGGCTGCAGAGCAGGGTGGTGGAACAGGCCTCAGGCTGCAGAGCAGGGTGGTGGAACAGGCCTCAGAGCAGGGTTGTGGAACAGGCCTCAGGCTGCAGAGCAGGGTGGTGGAACAGGCCGCAGGCCACTGTGGCAGCTCTCCCCAGTTTGGCCTCGGCTGCTGGCTCAGAAGTGTGGAGGCGAACAAAAGACAGCAAGCAGGCCTCTCCGGTAATACTCCTTTTGGCTGTGTATCCAAACAGAAATATATCCCCGCTGGAGCTCGGTGACGCTAACGCGGAGGGGCTCCGGTGAGGTGGCGACGCTCCTTCTTTCGTGTCTCGGATTTATATATATATCATATGCATATTGTATAACCTTTATAGATGCTCATTACAGCTTGTTAAATAAATAGATAGATAGATACTTTATTAATCCCTGAAGGGAAATTTGTCATCACAGCAGTAGCAATAAATAAATAAACTAAACACGAGAATAAAATATAAAATATTTTTAAAAAACAGGGATGAAAGATATAGATGTATACAAGTAAAATATAAAATACTAAATTAAATAAACAGAATGTGCAAAATGCAAAGTGTGTCTATGTGTGTAGTGTAATTGGAATGTGTGAAGTGCAGATCAACATAATGTAAATATGAATATGTACAGTGAGATATATATATATATATATACATTTTAATTCAGTTTATTTGTATAGCCCAATTTCACAAATTACACATTTGTCTCGGAGTGCTTTACAATCTGTACACATAGACATCCCTGCCCCAAAACCTCACATCGGACCAGGAAAAACTCCCAAATAATCCATATGCATGTTTTATAACCGTTATGCTCATTATAGCTTTATATGGATAATAGATTATATATCATATAACCTCCAACACATTATTATTTTGTCAACTGTCAACATCTAGACAACAACTAGAATCTTGCAGATGAAGCAACGCGAAGTAGAACAAGACAATAAAAAACAATCCCATGAGGAAGTATAAATAAACAAAGTATAAATAAAGTGTATGTTGTGTATATATGTGTATATTACTTACTGTACAGTATCTTTTGTGTTTTATGTCCTGTATGTTCTGTATGCACTATGCACCATACACACCAGAAAAAAATCCAGGTAGGTGTAAACCTACTTGGCAATAAATGACATTCTGATTCTGATTCTGATGAAAATTGGTTTTCCTACAAACATTATAAATATGATATTGATTCATTGGCTTTTCGTCATATTGTTTTATTTGGGCTCTATATTTATTTATAATGTTGTAAATCATTTTTTGTGAATGTAGAGCTTAGAAAGCAGGACAATTGTATTTAATATAGCATAAAGGTCTTTGTCAGTTGTTTGTGTCCACTTTACGGTACTGTGCATGAGCACATTGTCAATAAAGAGTTTTCAAAAGAAATTCCTGATCTGTTCAACATGCACCGTCAACAGCCAATCAGATCACTTGACGTCACCGTCCACAGGCCAATCAGATCGCTCGGTGTGCCGCGTCTTTTTGAAAAAAGAAATGGCTGAAGCTCGAGCGTAAGTATCTAACGCTTAATAAACATTTAACCCTGTGTTGTCGTTTTGAACGTTTCAATATGCTTCAGATAACATGTTTAACATGTCATATAACGTCCACGTTGTGTTTTAAAGTTTGCAACTAAAGCGTCTGCGTCAGTTAGCTAGCAGAAGCTAACGGCTGCTAACTAGTTTACTAGGAGTACGAACGTTACAGGTACCTGAGAGTAGTACAGTACTACCTGTCCCTCTGAGATGTAGTACAGTTCTACCTGTCCCTCTGAGATGTAGTACAGTTCTACCTGTCCCTCTGAGATGTAGTACAGTTCTACCTGTCCCTCTGAGATGTAGTACAGTTCTACCTGTCCCTGTGTCCAGGGTTCTGCGGCGCTGTGATCCGGTTCTCTTGGGTTCCTTCAGAGACTCAGAACCATGTGAAGCAGCTCGGATGGTTCTCCACCTGACGGTCTGTTAATGTCACAGTGTACAAATACTCTGCTAGTACACAAGTTACCATCGAAATGTACTTAAAGCACTAAAAGTACTCGTGCTGCTTAATATTACATACACTGTGTGTGTGTGTGTGTGTGTGTGTGTGTGTGTGTGTGTGTAGGACAGCAGGCGGGTCCAGAAGGTTCTGGGCCGCCAGCTGTTTGTTCTGGACTCCATGATGTCGCTGCTGGAGGGGCTGGAGTCCCGGCAACTGATGACACAGGCCTGCCCCGCCCAGCCTGGTACACACTGTACACACCATTCTACTAATCCTTCAAGCATATATATATATATATATTATATAATAATACTAATAATGCATTTCAATTTTATCGCACTCTTCCTTCAAAGCATCTCAGAGAGCCACACAGATAGAACAAACAAATAAAGAGCGGAGATTACAGGGGGGCGGGCCGCCACCCTGGGTTTGGTTTTGGAGGACGCTGTATGAGAGAACGTCATGGAGGAAGGAGATTTGCATTTGAAGGCAATGCATTCCATAGATAAAGATCAGGCCTTGGCAGAGGGCGCTCTGATGGGTCTCCTAAGGGTTCTTCTAAGGGTTCACCCATGGGTTCTCCCAAGGGTTCTCCTATGGGTTCTCTCTAAAGGAGAACCCTTTCCGCTCCCCGGATATATATATATATATATATATATGTGTGTGTGTGTGTGTGTGTGTGTGTGTGTGTGTGTAGGGGGCGGGGCTCGCAGCAGGTGGAAGTCTCTGAAAGGAGACAACAGGTCCAGGACAGAGGACACAGAGACACTTCTCAGATCTCTGGAGGACAAAGTCCAACAAATACACAACAGGAGACACACACTCACACACCTGATCCACCAGCTGCAGAGCAAGGTGACACACAGACGCACACAGACACACATTCTCCTCTCCTCGTCTCCTCTCCTGGTCCCCTTGTCTCATCTCCTCTCCTTGTCTCCTCTCCTGGTCCCCTTGTCTCATCTCCTCTCCTTGTCTCCTCTCCTGGTCCCCTTGTCTCATCTCCTCTCCTTGTCTCCTCTCCTGGTCCCCTTGTCTCATCTCCTCTCCTTGTCTCCTCTCCTGGTCCCCTTGTCTCATCTCCTCGTCTCCTCTCTTCGTCCCCTTTTCTCATCTCCTCGTCTCCTCTCCTGGTCCCCTTGTCTCATCTCCTCCTTGTCTCCTCTCCTGGTCCCCTTATCTCATCTCCTCTCCTCGTCTCCTCTCCTGGACCCCTTGTCTCATCTCCTCTCCTTGTCTCCTCTCCTGGTCCCCTTGTCTCATCTCCTCCTCGTCTCCTCTCCTGGTCCCCTTGTCTCATCTCCTTGTCTCCTCTCCTGGTCCCCTTGTCTCATCTCCTCGTCTCCTCTCTGTCCCCTTGTCTCATCTCCTTGTCTCCTCTCCTGGTCCCCTTGTCTCATCTCCTCCTCGTCTCCTCTCCTGGACCCCTTGTCTCATCTCCTCTCCTTGTCTCCTCTCTTTGTCCCCTTGTCCCCTTCAGAAGCAGCAGCATGAAAGGCTGGAGGAGTCTCTGCAGAAGGCCCAGAATGCATTGCAGTTATGCGACCATCAGCTGAACCAGCTGAGGGCGGAGTCAGAGGCTGCGCTCTGTCAGCTGACCTGCTGTCAGCGAATCAGAGATGAGTGAGTGTCACCAGGTCACGTGGCCGTCATTCGGTCGTTCTGATTGGTCACTGACGTGTGGCCACCTGTCAGGCTGCAGGTGTACGCCTCTTCCCTACAGGACGACATGCAGATCAACCTGCTGTCATTCAGCCAATCAGAGCTGTGTCTGGAGCTCAGGCCTCGCCCCTCTACAGATATGTCGTCGAATGAGCCGGAATTACTGAAGTTGTCGGTCACCTGGAGCCACGGCGACCGCTTCACACTGCAGGTCACTTCCTCATTCACTCCTGTCTGCTGATTGGCTGACCCTTCTTAAAGCCACAGTGTGTCTTTGCAGGTGAGGGAGGGTCCTGCTGGTCTGGTGGAGGATGGGCAGTCGGGCCGGCGCTCTGACCTGAGCGCCGCCTTGCTGGAGGTGATGCAGCGTTACCTGGGTCAGTTCCAGCTGCTGTCTGAGATCCAGAGACTGAGATCTAGGTAAATCCACTTCCTGTTAGAGCATTAACTGCAGGCGCTGCACTCTCTCTCCTGACCACCAGGGGGCTCCTCTGGTTGTATAGATGTCTATGTTTCATGTGTTGGAGCTGCATTCTCTCTCCTGATCACCAGGGGGCTCCTCTGGTTGTATAGAAGTCTATGTTTCATGTGTTGGAGCTGCATTCTCTCTCCTGACCACCAGGGGGCTCCTCTGGTTGTATAGAAGTCTATGTTTCATGTGTTGGAGCTGCATTCTCTCTCCTGATCACCAGGGTGTGCCGTGTGTTGTTGAACCTCCCAGAATGCATTTGGCTCAAGAAGCGGTTGCGTGTGTCCTCAGCTTCGCCATCGACTGGCGCCCGGCCCAGAGGGTCCTGGTCTTCCTGAAGTCGGCCCTGCTGGTCTTCACCCTGCAGGTCCAGGACGGGTACCCAGCAGCCGGCTCGGCCCGCCTGCTGTCAGCGCTCAGAGACGGGCGAGCTGTGGACACGTCTGGGCTGAAGGTACAGAGTACCACAGTACCACAGTACTATAGGTACCCAAGAATAATACAAATATCTCTCTCTCTCTCTCTCTCTCTCTCTCTCTCTCTCTCTCTCTCAGCCTTTTAGATCTGATCACAGTCTCACTGATTGGTTGGTGTTCCTCAGCAGTGCTCCAATGGACTGACTCCTCCTCCAATGGACTGACTCCTCCTCCAATGGACTGACTCCTCCTCTAATGGACTGACTCCTCCTCTAATGGACTGACTCCTCCTCCAATAAACTGACTCCTCCAATAAACTGACTCCTCCTCCAATGGACTGACTCCTCTTCCAATAAACTGACTCCTCCTCCAATGGACTGACTCCTCCTCTACTCAATAAATGTTTACACCAAGCAACAAGTGGATTCTTCTCTTGATGATGTGAAGTATTAGTACTGCAGTGTAGTATATGTACTACAGTATTAGTACTGCAGTGTAGTATCGGTACTGCAGGAGTAGGGCTGCACTTCCGCTTCCCGCCAGCACGCGGCGGTACTGACTTTTACCCGAGATGGAAACACATCAGCCGCCATTTTGCAGCGAGCGGAAGAAGGAAGAGCCGAGGGAAAACATTACATTCTACAGTGAAAAGCCTCCATTAATACGTTATTTCGGTCATGGAAGTGCCCGGACCGGACAGCGACTGGAGGAGCCCGCAGTTCCGACAGAAAGTCGTCGCTCAGATGTGAGATATGTATTTTATGTGCTGCGTTTTTCGGTTCAAATCACAGTTTGTGGTGAGATAGCCCACTGAGCTAGGCTAAAGCTAAGCTAACGCTGAGCTACCGCTAAGCTAACGCTAGCTCCACAGGAAAGCGCGTCACGGCAGACTTGGCTTTAAAAAACGGTGAAATGAACCCCCGACTCGTCCAAAGAGAAATGTCCACGAACACGGAGAGCACACACTGGGGACGATATGCGGCCAGTCGTGAATTCGGCGTTAACCTTATTCAAATGTGTTGTTGGTCGTATTTCACTATTAGCATTTTAGCTGCTAACGTGACGTTGATGAGTTCATTTAGGGAGTTAACTCTTTAAATGTTTGCTTTGTCAAACATGTCGATCCACCGCCATGGGCCCGCCACGAGTTCAACACCAAGACGTGTCATGATGTGTTTCTGGTGTACAGAGCATCGGGACTGCACTTTATTTTCCTGATTCTTTGTTTGTGTCATAATCTCAGATCCCGAGTAATACGTAAACGGCTTATTGTGCAACTTAATAAAACCAGCAACAATTCAGATTTTAGAAGCTACAAACTGAAATTTCCTTTTAGGAAACGGCTCGATCAATAACTTTATAGCCATAAAGCAATCAAAGACATTATTGTTATCCAGTGAAGGGCCTGTGACTGCTGTGAGTTCTGAGTTATTGATCCGTGTGTTCCCTCCAGTGAAGAGGCCATGAGGAAGGCAGGAACGCCACACACCAAGTCCAGCAACGACATGGAGAACCACGTGTACGTCAAAGCCAAGTCCAGAGTACGTTCCATGACCCGGTGATGATGTAATGAACACAGTGATGATGTAATGAACACAGTGATGATGTCATTAACACAGTGATGATGTAATGAACACAGTGATGATGTCATGAACACAGTGATGATGTCATGAACACAGTGATGATGTCATGAACACAGTGATGATGTCATGAACACAGTGATGTCATGAACACAGTGATGTCATGAACACAGTGATGATGTCATGAACACAGTGATGATGTCATGAACACAGTGATGTCATGTACACAGTGATGTCATGAACACAGTGATGATGTCATGTACACAGTGATGTCATGTACACAGTGATGTCATGAACACAGTGATGATGTCATGTACACAGTGATGTCATGAACACAGTGATGTCATGTACATAGTGATGATGTCATGTACACAGTGATGTCATGAACACAGTGATGTCATGTACACAGTGATGATGTCATGTACACAGTGATGTCATGAACACAGTGATGATGTCATGTACACAGTGATGATGTCATGAACACAGTGATGGTGTCATGAACACAGTGATGTCATGAACACTGTGATGGTGTCATGAACACAGTGATGTCATGTACACAGTGATGATGTCATGTACACAGTGATGATGTCATGAACACAGTGATGATGATGATGATGATGATGATGATGATGATGATGATGATGATGATGATCCTTCTTCCAGGAGGAGTATTTGTCTCTGGTGGCGCGGCTGATCATTCACTTCAGAGACATCCGTGAGTATCTGACCCGCAGTGTGACGTTCACCCTATCACTACCTCATTTAAACTACTCTTCTCCCTTCCTGAAGTTCTGTCAGGTTCTCCTCATGACGTCACCTGACTGTTGGTCTATCATGACGTCATCGCTTTTACTGAGGAGCTCAGCATTTCTTTTTACACAATCTCATTAAAGTAAATGGTTTACTTGAGGAGAGGTTTTAAACGAGACACGTAGAATAAAATGTTGATGAAAACAATTGTACATTTAGTTTACTAGCTACTTTTTGATGTATTCAAGGGCCGTGGGAAAGATGAACATCTGACCATAGTGACAGTTTTGACAACGTTGGTGTTCAGAGGGTTAACTCATTGAATAACTCAGTTATGGATGTCAGGACTCAGAGTGTGTGAGAGACTAATGACTTGTGTCTTATTGACAGACAAGAAGACGCTCGGAGGGCCAGGTGAGTGGACCGGGTCTGGGTTAGCTCTGCTGGGTTCGTGTCCTGCACGTCGCAGCTGAGTCACATGATCTTGTCTTCCTGTCAGATCCCATGAATGCCCTGACTAACCTGACGGGGGTTGGAGGGGGACCCGGCGCCATAGGCATGGGGCCCCGCCCCGCCGGTGCTCCAATGAGGATGCAGATAGGCCAGCATGCCATGGCGGGGGTGGCTGGGAACCCGCAGGCCAGTGAGTGTTGCTTCACGTGTTCACAGCTGGAAGCCTTCTGAGCGTCAGGTCCTCACTGCTGGTTGGCCCTCTTCTTCTTCTCCCTCCACAGTAGGGGGTCCGGGCCAGATGCCGCTGCAGCAGATCGTGCAGCATCCGCAATCCATCCAGTTCCAGCAGTTCCAGCAGGCCCAGCAGGCCCAGCAGGCCCAGCAGGCCCAGCAGCAGCAGAACGCCATGCAGCAGCAGAACGCCATGCAGCAGCAGCAGCAGCAGCAGCAGCAGCAGCAGCAGCAGCAGCAGCAGTTCCAGGTGCAGCAGCAACTGCGGGCTCAGCAAATCCAGCAACAGCAGCAGCACCACCAGAACCAGCAACTTCAGCAGCAGCAGAACCAGCAGCAGCAGCAGCAGAACCAGCAGCAGCAGAACCAGCAGCAGCAGAACCAGGTATGAAGCTTTACATCAGCCTGACGCCGTGTGTGGACGACAAACTGTCTTTTATCGCCGGGCAGATGCACCAGAACATGATCCAGCAGCAGCAGATGGTGCAGCTCCAGCTGCAGCAGCAGCAGCAGCAGCAGCAGCAGCAGCAGCAGCAGCAGCAGCAGCAGCACGCCCAGGCCCAGGCCCAGTCCATCCAGCACATGGTTCAGCAGCAGCAGGTCCAGGCTCAGCCCCAGCCCGGTCAGATAGCTCCACACCCCCAGCAGCAGCCCGGCATGGTGCCGCCGTCGCTGTCCGCTCAGCACGTCCCCATCAGCTCCCTCAGTCAGCAGCAGCAGCAGCAGCACCAGCTCAAGATCCAGGCTTTCCAGGTGAGCCCAGACACTGATTCACACCTGCAGGCGCCGGTCGCTCAAATTCACCTTTTAAAATCAGAACGGGTCGTCCACGGGAATCGTGTCGATCCCAAGAGGTTTGGTTCCCGCTGCCGCTCTGCCAGGGATTACGCAACGTCATCAATAGAGGGGCTCGTAGAGGGGCTCGTAGAGGCTCGTAGGGGCTTGTAGAGGGGCTCGTAGAGGGGCTCGTAGAGGGGCTCGGACACACCAGACGTGCCTCTCAAAACCACCGACCCCCCACGGCCCGGCGCGACCCCCAGGCATTTACACACACACACACACACACACCAGTAGTCATGAGACAGGTTATAACGCTGCTATGGAGGCAGAACCCTGTAGTCGGTTGGTTCATGAAGGTGTGTGTGTGTGTGTGTGTGTGTGTGTGTGTGTGCGTGTGTGCGTGTGCGTGCAGCAGGCCCGTGCAGCCCTCCAGCAGCAGCAGGCCCAGCAGGCTGCAGCTCAGGCGCAGCACAACGCAGCCGCCGTACCTGGCCAGGTGAGCAGCTGCTTCCTGTGACCTCCTCCTCCTCGGTACCCATGGGTCTCACGGGGTACCGAGGAGGAGGAGGTCCGGCATCAGGACCCCTGTCGACCCAGACCACTCATCAGTGGGCTGTCCTCTCAGTATAGACAGTGTGTGTGTGTGTCCTCTCAGTATAGACAGTGTGTGTGTGTGTCCTCTCAGTATAGACAGTGTGTGTGTGTGTCCTCTCAGTATAGACAGTGTGTGTGTGTGTCCTCTCAGTATAGACAGTGTGTGTGTGTGTGTGTGTGTGTGTCCTCTCAGTATAGACAGTGTGTGTGTGTGTCCTCTCAGTATAGACAGTGTGTGTGTGTGTCCTCTCAGTATAGACAGTGTGTGTGTGTGTGTGTGTCCTCTCAGTATAGACAGTGTGTGTGTGTGTCCTCTCAGTATAGACAGTGTGTGTGTGTGTGTCCTCTGAAGTTGGTCCGTCCTGGGATGCAGATTCCAGCCCGGACGCCGCGGGCCCTGAACGCCCCCATGACCCCCCAGAACCCTGCAGCCACAGGGCCACCCACCTCCCAACAGGTAAGAGAGAGAGAGAGAGAGAGAGAGAGAGAGAGAGAGAGAGAGAGAGAGAGAGAGAGAGAGAGAGAGAGAGAGAGAGAGAGAGAGAGAGAGAGAGAGAGAGAGAGAGAGAGAGAGACTACGTCTTACGCCACCAAACCATCCAGACCCTGGATCTGTAAATACTCATAAATGCTGACATCTGACCTCTGACCTTTCCTCATCACTTTCCTCCACAGGTGCAGCAACATCCAATGATGTCATCGCCCTCACCTGGGCAGGTGCAAACCCCGCTGTCGATGCCCCCCCCCCCTCAGCCGTCACCCCAACCCCCCACGTCACAGCCCAACTCAGCCAGGTACAGGGAGGTGTCCCCAGGGGCTCCTCCTGCTCCTCCTCCCTCCTCTCCCTCCTCCTCCTCCTGCTCCTCCTCACTGTGTTGCTCTGCAGCTCCGGACCCGCCCCCTCCCCCGGAGGCTTCCAGCCCAGCCCCTCCCCCCAGCCGTCCCACAGCCCGGCCAGTGCCCGCACGCCCCTGAACTACGGGGTCCCGTCCCCCGGACCGCTGAACACGCCAGGTACGCCCAGGGGAGAGGCCTGCAGGTGAAGGATGTCTCCTCACCTGTCCTCACCGGTCCTCACCTGTCCTCACCGGTCCTCACCTGTCCTCACCTGCCCTCACCTGTCCTCACCTGTTCTCACCTGCCCTCACCTGTCCTCACCTGTCCTCACCTGCCCTCACCTGTCCTCACTGGTCCTCACCTGTTCTCACCTGCCCTCACCTGTCCTCACCGGTCCTCACTGGTCCTCACCTGCCCTCACCTGTCCTCACCTGCCCTCACCTGTCCTCACCTGCCCTCACCTGTTCTCACCTGTCCTCACTGGTCCTCACCTGTCCTCACCTGTCCTCACCGGTCCTCACCTGTCCTCACTGGTCCTCACCTGTCCTCACCTGTCCTCAATGGTCCTCACCTGTCCTCACCTGTCCTCACCTGTCCTCACCTGCCCTCACCTGTCCTCACCTGCCCTCACCTGTTCTCACCTGTCCTCACCTGTCCTCACCTGCCCTCACCGGTCCTCACCTGTCCTCACCTGTCCTCACCTGCCCTCACCTGTCCTCACCTGTTCTCACCTGCCCTCACCTGTCCTCACCTGCCCTCACCTGTTCTCACCTGTCCTCACCTGTCCTCACCTGTTCTCACCTGTCCTCACCGGTCCTCACCTGTCCTCACCGGTCCTCACTGGTCCTCACCTGTCCTCACCTGTCCTCACCTGCCCTCACCTGTCCTCACCGGTCCTCACCTGTCCTCACCGGTCCTCACCTGTCCTCACCTGTCCTCACTGGTCCTCACCTGTCCTCACCTGCCCTCACCTGTCCTCACCTGTCCTCACCTGCCCTCACCTGTCCTCACCTGCCCTCACCTGTCCTCACCTGTCCTCACCTGCCCTCACCTGTCCTCACCTGTTCTCACCTGTCCTCACCTGTTCTCACCTGTCCTCACCTGTCCTCACCTGTCCTCACCTGTCCTCACCTGCCCTCACCTGTCCTCACCTGTTCTCACCTGTCCTCACCTGTTCTCACCTGTCCCCTCACCTGTCCTCACCGGTCCCTCACCTGTCCTCACCTCTCCTCACCTCTCCTCACCTGTCCCTCACCTGTCCTCACCTGTCCTCACCTGTCCCTCACCTGTCTCACCTGCCCTCACCTGTCCCTCACCTGTCCTCACATGTCCTCACCTGTCCTCACCTGTCCCCTCTGTCCTCACCTGTCCCTCACCTGTCCTCACCTGTCCCTCACCTGTCCCTCACCTGTCCTCACCGTCCCTCACCTGTCCTCACCTGTCCTCACCTGTCTCACCGTCCTCACCTGTCCCTCACCTGTCCTCACCTGTCCTCACCTGTCCTCACGTCCTCCCACCTGTCCCTCACCTGCCTCACCTGTCCTCACCTGTCCCCACCGTCCTCCTCACCTGTCCCTCACCGGTCCTCACCTGTCCTCACCTGTCCTCACCTGTCCTCACCTGTCCTTTGACCTGTCCTCACCTGTCCTCACCTGTCCCCTCTGTCCTCACCTGTCCCCCCCTGTCCTCACCTGTCCTCACCTGTCCTCACCTGTCCTCACCTGTCCTCACCTGTCCCTCCACCTCACCGTCCTCACCTGTCCCTCACCTGTCCTCACCTGTCCTCACCTGTCCTCACCTGTCCTCACCGGTCCTCACCTGTCCCCTCACCTGTCCTCACCTGTCACCCCCACCTGTCCTCACCGTCCTCACCTGTCCTCACCTGTCCCACCTGTCCACCTGTCCTCACCTGTCCCCCCCTGTCCCCCCCTGTCCTCACGGTCCTCACCTGTCCTCACGGTCCTCACCTGTCCTCACCGGTCCTCACCTGTCGTCCTCACCGTCTCCCTGTCCTCACCGGTCCTCACCGGTCCTCACCTGTCCTCACCTGTCCTCACCTGCCCTCACCTGTCCTCACCTGTCCTCACCTGTCCTCACCGGTCCTCACCTGCCCTCACCTGTCCTCACCTGTCCTCACCTGTTCTCACCTGTCCTCACCTGTCCTCACCTGTCCCACCCCTGTCCTCCCCTCACCACCGGTCCTCACCGGTCCTCACCTGTCCTCACCGGTCCTCACCTGTCCTCACCTGTCCTCACCTGTTCTCACCTGTCCTCACCGGTCCTCACCTGTCCTCACCGGTCCTCACCGGTCCTCACCTGTCCTCACCGGTCCTCACCTGTCCTCACCGGTCCTCACCGGTCCTCACCTGTCCTCACCTGTCCTCACCTGCCCTCACCTGTCCTCACCTGTCCTCACCGGTCCTCACCGGTCCTCAGGTAACCCTGGCTCCGTGATGAGTCCAGCTGGCCCCACCTCCCTGGAGGACCAGCAGTACATGGAGAAACTCAAGCAGCTCTCTAAATACATCGAGCCGCTCCGCAGGATGATCAATAAGATCGACAAGAACGAAGGTCAGCCACCATCGTCATCGTCAGCAGATCAGGCCACCAATCACACGTCTTCGTCATCAGCGTCAGCTGGTGAAGACGTTGATCGATCAGGTCTCCCCTCTGTGTTACAGACAGGAAGAAGGACCTGATCAAGATGAAGAGCCTGTTGAACATCCTGACGGACCCCAACACCAGGTACCGCTGTCTGTCCTCTGTCTAGGGTTGGGTACCGGAAACCGGTCCTTTGTGGCACCGGTTCCAACACATCCGGTATTACCCGGATCGAAACGCAAAGGTGCCTGAGCCGATCGAAATTGAAAAAAACTATTGTTTTGAACTTCTCTGGTGACTCCGCCCTGTCAGCAGGTTACGAGCCAATCACATTTCACTTTGACAGCGGAGGCGTGGCCTGTGTGACCACGTGACCCCGTGCGGAGCACAGCAGCGTCAGGCTGGACGCGACGGGGACCGTCACCGGCCCCCTGAACACGGGGAGACCGGTGAATAAAAGAGCAGCCAGAAGTCAGAGTAGGACCGGAACGTTGATTACAAGTCTTGCATTCATAAAAGTAGGCCAAGAAATGATGAATTAGCCTTTATAACCATGTTTAAGCTAGCTCGTAGCTAGCTCGAGCTACGAGCTACGTGCGTGACAGTCTGCTAGCAGGTGTGTGTGTGTGCAGCGGGGCTGTATCTCCGGTGTTACCGGGAATATAATAACGGAGGAGTAAAGACCGCGGGGCGTCACTTTGTGTCAGTGGAGCTCTCGTTGTCAGAAATAAACCTTTATGTGTCACGTGTCATCTTCAGGGCCTCTGATTGGTTGTTCTCTTTGCCCATCAAGGATTAACCCTATAAGGTCTGCACATGACAATATATACTGTATATATCACATCCTATGATGAGAACATGTATTGTGTATGTTAACGGTCTGATATCCGTTAGTCGTGCTCCATGAGAACGGCTTCTACAGGAACATGGCCAAAGAGAATTGGTATGTCCTCATTGTGCGTTTTCTTTTTTAAAGTATCGGTTCAGGCACCGGTATCGGAAAAAACCCAAACGATACCCATCCCTACCTCTGTCTGTCTGTCCTCTCACCTGTCTGTCCTCTGACATGTCTGTCTGTCCTCTCACCTGTCTGTCCTCTGACATGTCTGTCTGTCCTCTGACATGTCTGTCTGTCCTCTGACCTGTCTGTCCTCTGACCTGTCTGTCTGTCCTCTCACCTGTATGTCCTCTGACATGTCTGTCTGTCCTCTCACCTGTCTATCCTCTGACATGTGTCTGTCCTCTGACCTGTCTGTCCTCTGACCCGTCTGTCTGTCCTCTCACCTGTCTGTCCTCTGACCCGTCTGTCTGTCCTCTCACCTGTCTATCCTCTGACATGTCTGTCTGTCCTCTCACCTGTCTGTCCTCTGACATGTCTGTCTGTCCTCTGACCTGTATGTCCTCTGACCTGTCTGTCCTCTCACCTGTCTGCCTGTCTGTCCTCTCACCTGTCTGTCCTGTCTGTCCTCTGACCCGTCTGTCTGTCCTCTGACCCGTCTGTCTGTCCTCTCACCTGTCTATCCTCTGACATGTCTGTCTGTCCTCTCACCTGTCTGTCTGTCCTCTCACCTGTCTATCCTCTGACATGTCTGTCTGTCCTCTGACCTGTCTGTCCTCTCACCTGTCTGCCTGTCTGTCCTCTCACCTGTCTGTCCTGTCTGTCCTCTGACCCGTCTGTCTGTCCTCTCACCTGTCTATCCTCTGACATGTCTGTCTGTCCTCTCACCTGTCTATCCTCTGACCTGTCTGTCCTCTGACCTGTCTGTCTGTCCTCTCACCTGTATGTCCTCTGACATGTCTGTCTGTCCTCTGAACTGTATGTCCTCTGACCTGTCTGTCCTCTCACCTGTCTGCCTGTCTGTCCTCTCACCTGTCTGTCCTGTCTGTCCTCTGACCCGTCTGTCTGTCCTCTCACCTGTCTGTCCTCCCACCTGTATGTCCTCTGACCTGTCTGTCTGTCCTCTCGCCTGTATGTCCTCTGACCTGTCTGTCTGTCCTCTCACTTGTCTGTCCTCTGTCTGTCTGTCCTCTGACCTGTCTGTCTGTCCTCTCACCTGTCTGTCCTCTGACCTGTCTGTCCTCTGTTCTTTAGGTGTCCCCTGAAGACACTTCAGAAGTGTGAAATTGCTCTGGAAAAGTTGAAGAACGACATGGCTGTGGTGATTATAACCTTATGATTGTAACCTCATGATTATAACCGTATTATAACCTCATGGTTATAACCGTATGATTATAACCATATTATAACCTCATGGTTATAACCTTATGATTATAACCGTATTATAACCTCATGGTTATAACCGTATGATTATAAGCGTATTATAACCTCATGATTATAACATGGTTGTAACCTCATGGTTATAACCTCATGGTTATAACCCTGATTGTAACCTGATAACATGATTGTAACATGATTATAACCTCATGGTTGTAACAGGATTGTAACCTCATGGACCTCATTATTATATCCTCATGGTTATAACCTCATGGTTATAACCTCATGATTGTAACCTGATAACATGATTGTAACATGATTATAACCTCATGGTTGTAACAGGATTGTAACCTCATGGACCTCATGATTATATCCTCATGGTTATAACCTCCTGAGTGTAACCTCATGATGGTCATTATGGGATGTCTCCAGCCGACCCCCCCGCCCCCCCAGGTGTCCAACAAGCAGCAGTACCTGTGTCAGCCGCTGCTGGACGCCGTCATGGCCAACATCCGCTCGCCGGTCTTCAACCACTCGCTGTACCGCACCTTCGCCCCCGCCATGGGCGCCATCCACGGGCCCGCCATCACGTAGGTCACCAGCAGGGGGCGGGGGGGAAGGAGAGAGACGAGTGAAGGAGGGGGACGAGTGAAGGAGAGAGACGAGTGAAGGAGGGGGACGAGTGAAGGAGAGAGACAAGTGAAGGAGAGAAGGAGAGAGACGAGTGAAGGAGAGAAGGAGAGAGACGAGTGAAGGAGGGGGACGAGTGAAGGAGAGAGACGAGTGAAGGAGGGGGACGAGTGAAGGAGAGAGACGAGTGAAGGAGGGGGACGAGTGAAGGAGAGAGACGAGAGAAGGAGAGAGACGAGTGAAGGAGGGGGACGAGTGAAGGAGGGGGACGAGTGAAGGAGAGAAGGAGAGAAGGAGAGAGACAAGTGAAGGAGAGGGACAAGTGAAGGAGAGAGACAAGAGAAGGAGGGGGACGAGTGAAGGAGAGAGACGAGTGAAGGAGAGAAGGAGAGAAGGAGAGAGACGAGTGAAGGAGGGGGACGAGTGAAGGAGAAGGAGAGAGACGAGTGAAGGAGGGGGACGAGTGAAGGAGAGGGACGAGAGGGAGAGAGACGAGTGAAGGAGAGGGACGAGTGAAGGAGGGGGACGAGTGAAGGAGAGAGACAAGAGAAGGAGGGGGACGAGTGAAGGAGGGGGACGAGTGAAGGAGAGAGACAAGAGAAGGAGAGAGACAAGTGAAGGAGAGGGACGAGTAAAGGAGAGGGACGAGTGAAGGAGAGAGACGAGTGAAGGAGGGGGACGAGTGAAGGAGGGGGACGAGTGAAGGAGAGAGACGAGAGAAGGAGAGAGACGAGTGAAGGAGGGGGACGAGTGAAGGAGAGAAGGAGAGAGACGAGTGAAGGAGGGGGACGAGTGAAGGAGAGAGACGAGTGAAGGAGAGGGACGAGTGAAGGAGGGGGACGAGTGAAGGAGAGAGACAAGTGAAGGAGAGAAGGAGAGAGACGAGTGAAGGAGAGAAGGAGAGAGACGAGTGAAGGAGGGGGACGAGTGAAGGAGAGAGACGAGTGAAGGAGGGGGACGAGTGAAGGAGAGAGACGAGAGAAGGAGAGGGACGAGTGAAGGAGGGGGACGAGTGAAGGAGAGAAGGAGAGGGACGAGTGAAGGAGGGGGACGAGTGAAGGAGAGGGACGAGAGAAGGAGAGAGACGAGTGAAGGAGGGGGACGAGTGAAGGAGAGAGACAAGAGAAGGAGAGAGACAAGTGAAGGAGAGGGACGAGTGAAGGAGAGAGACAAGAGAAGGAGAGGGACGAGTGAAGGAGGGGGACGAGTGAAGGAGAGAGACGAGTGAAGGAGAGAAGGAGAGAGACGAGTGAAGGAGAGGGACGAGTGAAGGAGAGAGACAAGAGAAGGAGAGGGACGAGTGAAGGAGAGAGACAAGTGAAGGAGAGGGACGAGTGAAGGAGAGAGACAAGAGGAGAGGGACGAGTGAAGGAGAGAGACAAGAGAAGGAGAGGGACGAGTGAAGGAGGGGGACGAGTGAAGGAGAGAAGGAGAGAGACGAGTGAAGGAGGGGGACGAGTGAAGGAGAGAGACGAGTGAAGGAGGGGGACGAGTGAAGGAGAGGGACGAGAGGGAGAGAGACGAGTGAAGGAGAGGGACGAGTGAAGGAGGGGGACGAGTGAAGGAGAGAGACAAGAGAAGGAGGGGGACGAGTGAAGGAGGGGGACGAGTGAAGGAGAGAGACAAGAGAAGGAGAGAGACAAGTGAAGGAGAGGGACGAGTAAAGGAGAGGGACGAGTGAAGGAGAGAGACGAGTGAAGGAGGGGGACGAGTGAAGGAGAGAGACGAGTGAAGGAGAGAAGGACGAGGAAGGACAGAAGGAGAGAGACGAGTGAAGGAGGGGGACGAGTGAAGGAGAGAGACAAGTGAAGGAGAGAAGGAGAGAGACGAGTGAAGGAGAGAAGGAGAGAGACGAGTGAAGGAGGGGGACGAGTGAAGGAGAGAGACGAGTGAAGGAGAGGGACGAGAGAAGGAGAGAGACAAGTGAAGGAGAGGGACGAGTAAAGGAGAGAGACGAGTGAAGGAGAGGGACGAGAGAAGGAGAGAGACAAGTGAAGGAGAGAGACGAGTGAAGGAGAGAGACGAGTGAAGGAGGGGGACGAGTGAAGGAGAGAGACGAGTGAAGGAGAGAGACGAGTGAAGGAGGGGGACGAGTGAAGGAGAGGGACGAGTGAAGGAGAGAGACGAGTGAAGGAGAGAGACGAGTGAAGGAGAGGGACGAGTGAAGGAGAGGGACGAGTGAAGGAGAGGGACGAGTGAAGGAGGGGGACGAGAGAAGGAGAGGGACGAGTGAAGGAGGGAGACAAGTGAAGGAGAGAGACAAGAGAAGGAGAGAGACGAGTGAAGGAGGGGGACGAGTGAAGGAGAGAGACGAGTGAAGGAGAGAAGGAGAGAGACGAGTGAAGGAGGGGGACGAGTGAAGGAGAAGGAGAGAGACGAGTGAAGGAGAAGGAGAGAGACGAGTGAAGGAGGGGGACGAGTGAAGGAGAGAGACGAGTGAAGGAGGGGGACGAGTGAAGGAGGGGGACGAGAGAAGGAGAGGGACGAGTAAAGGAGAGAGACAAGAGAAGGAGAGAGACAAGTGAAGGAGAGGGACGAGTAAAGGAGAGAGACAAGAGAAGGAGAGAGACGAGTGAAGAAGTGGGACGAGTGAAGGAGAGAAGGAGAGAGACGAGTGAAGGAGGGGGACGAGTGAAGGAGAGAGACAAGTGAAGGAGAGAAGGAGAGAGACGAGTGAAGGAGAGAAGGAGAGAGACGAGTGAAGGAGGGGGACGAGTGAAGGAGAGGGATGAGAGGGAGAGAGACGAGTGAAGGAGAAACGAGAGAAGGAGAGAGACGAGTGAAGGAGGGGGACGAGTGAAGGAGAGAAGGAGAGAGACAAGTGAAGGAGGGGGACGAGTGAAGGAGAGAGACGAGTGAAGGAGGGGGACGAGTGAAGGAGAGAGACGAGTGAAGGAGAGAGACAAGAAAAGGAGAGAGACGAGAGAAGGAGAGGGACGAGTGAAGGAGAGAGAGACAAGTGAAGGAGAGGAACGAGAGGGAGAGAGACGAGTGAAGGAGAGGGACGAGAGGAGGGAGACGAGTGAAGGAGAGGAGAGAAGGAGGGGGACGAGTGAAGGAGAGAGACGAGAGAAGGAGGGGACGAGTGAAGGGGACGAGTGAAGGAGAGAGACGAGAGAAGGAGGGGGACGACTGAAGTAGAGGGATGAGTGAAGGAGGGAGGCGTGGAGAGGAGGAGGTGCGTCATTGTGCTGTGGCTGCAGGGCGCCCCCCGGTGGCAGGAAGAGGAAGGTGGAGGAAGAGGAGCGTCTCCGTGTCCCCAACGTCCTCCAGGGAGAAGTCGCCCGCCTGGACCTCAAGTTCCTGGTGAACCTCGACCCGGGAGCCTGCTGCAGCAACGGGACCGTGCACCTGGTCTGCAAGCTGGGTGAGACCACGAGAGACCACGAGAGACCACTAGAGACCACTAGAGACCATGAGAGACCACTAGAGACAGACCACATGTAGACCACTAGAGCCAGACCACAGGGTTTGGACCACAGATGTTCTGACCCGGTTCTGGTGGTCCTGGTCCAGATGACAGGACCCTCCCCAGCGTGCCCCCCCTGCAGCTCAGCGTTCCGGCGGATTATCCTGATCAGAGTCCTTACTGGGCCGACGACGGGGACCAGTACGGTGAGACCGGAGCCAGACTCCTTGCATGTGGTGCTAGTCTTGGACAGGAAGTGGTTACTGACCCCCCCCCCCCGCCCCCCAGGTGCCAACGGGTTCCTGCAGGTGGTCCACAGGAACATGACCTCCAAGCTGCTGCAGCTGCCCGACAAGCACTCGGTGACGGAGCTGCTGCACACCTGGGCCCAGAGCGTCCGCCAGGCCTGTCTGTCGGCCGCCTGAGGCCCCGCCCCCTGGGCGTCCGCCAGAGGCCCCGCCCCCACAAACACTTGCAAGCAGCTGTTGTTCCCCACTCATCTCAGTCCCTGAATGCCTCATCAGGCGAGGACATTCCTCCCGATGCATTGTGGGTGAGCAGCTTGTACATAAAATAAACTCTTGGTTTGAAACACAAAGGGAAACCCGTCTGTCCCGATATATCTTCTGCTCCTGAACGCAACACACAGCTGTTTGAGACGAGCTCGTCTACCACAGAAGAAGAAGACGAGCTGTAAAGACTAACTTTGATCCTCAAGTGAAAATATAAATGTTTTTTTTTTTGCTATAATAAACTTCAGTTCAACTTTTTAACTTCAGAACTCAGTTTCCCTAAATAAAGAATAAATACAACAGTTTGTATAAAACAACAAAAATATTTTATTACCGTCAGAATAAATTATACAAAAGTTATTCATTTAGAGTGTGTGTGTGTGTGTGGGGATCAGAAGCTGAGGGAGAAGGTCCTGTAGGACAGGTTGGTGAACACGTCGATGAGGTCGCTGCTGCCTCCGACTGTGAGGACCTATCGGGGGACACAGTTCGGTCGTCATGGTAACCCTGATGGGGGCTGCAGGCGGTGCGTTCAGGGACTCACCCGGTGCTCCGTGCTGCTGGTGTTGAGCTGCAGCGTGTTGAGGCTCTGAGGAGAACACGGGATCTGAGCCTTCACCTCCCCCCCCAGCAGACAGTGAGACACAGAGGGGCCCTCACCCACCGCCAGGATCTGAGGGGAGAGGAGGAGGTGAGGGGGGGAGGAGGGGGGGAGGAGGGGGGGGGGTCCAGACTCACCATGTCCTGGTAGAAGGAGGTCTGTCTCTGGACGCCCTTCAGAGGGAAGACGGAGGTCGGAGACAGAGAGCGGAGATGCCACAGAGACAGAGACGGACCTCCACCACACAGCTGGGGACAGGGAGGTGATCAATACATGATCAATACATGGTTACTACTTGATCAATATGTGGTCAATACTTCTTACCATCCAGTCAGAGTCGGTGGTCAAACAGCTGATCCATTTACCAAACTGAGGACGAGCACAACTCTGAAACACACTGACACTTTAGAGAAGAAGAAGAGGAGGAGGAGGAGGAGGAGGAGGAGGAAGAAGAAGACAGAGGGAATCACCTCGTATTTGTGGACCTCGATGCAGTGAACAGACTGCCCAGTCCTGCTGTCTGCAGGGAGTAGAGCTGCGTTAGAGTAGAACTGCATTACAGAGCTGCGTTAGAGTAGAACTACATTATTATAGAATTCTCCCCTGAGTCCAACATGGCCGCCAGACTCACCCCACATCCTCACGGCGCCGTCCTCGCCCCCCGACAGGATCTCGGCCTCGCGGTCCCTCACGCTCACGCAGTGGACGTAGTCCGTGTGGCCCTGCAGGACGGACTGGGGAGAGACAGGTTCAGGTTCAGGTTCAGGTTCAGGTCCAGGTCCAGGTCCAGGTCCAGGTCCAGGACTTGCAGGTGAACTGGACTCACCTTGAAGACTCCGTGCTCCAGGTCCAGGATGTGGACGTTGTTGTCTCCTCCGCCGAAGACCAGACTGTTGTCCTGAGAGGGGAAGTCTTCATCATACAGGTACCAGTACAGACTGTACCTGTATGATGACTGTACAGGTACCTCTACAGAGTACAGGTAGCAGTACAGGTAGCAGTACTGTCAGGTATAAATAAATGAAGGTCTTACTCTGAGGTTCATGGACATGGAGTTGATCTCAGGGATCTCCAGACTGGACCTGAGGATGAGAATATATAGAATATATATAACATATAAAATATATAAAATATATATATAACAACATATTTAGAATATATCAAATATATATATATATATATATATAACAACATATTTAGAATATATCAAATATATATATAACAACATATTTAGAATATATCAAATATATATATATATATATATATAACAACATATTTAGAATATATCAAATATATATATAACAACATATTTAGAATATATCAAATATATATATAACATGTAAAATATATGAAACATAAAATATATATAACATAAAATATATATAAGATATAAAATATATAAGAAAACATAATATCTCTCACTTGTATTTTGGTCTTTTTGTCCACAAAGATTTAACATTCTGAGGAAAGAAGAAGAATCAATGAACACATAATAATAATAATAATAATAATAATAATAATAATAATAATAATAATAATAAAAGCTGCTAGCAGCGTTGAACGGGTCCTCGTCGGCCCGCCGGCGTGAACATATTCACGCGTTAAAGCGAGAATATGTTCACGCTTTAACGCGTGTCCCTCGTGACGTGGAGAGCGCGGCGTGGAAATGAAATGTAAAGAAAGGGATTTTTAAAAAAGGCGTCTCGTCTCAATACAGATAATACGGGTATCCCTTATCCTGCTGAGCTGTAGACCTTACTGGTTTACAGCTAGAGACCTTACTGGTTTACAGCTAGAGACCTTACTGGTTTACAGCTAGAGACCTTACTGGTTTACAGCTAGAGACCACACTATGAGGGACGGGTCAAACTAGAGGCGGATTGAAGGAAGTCCAGTTGAGCCAGTAGGTGGCGCTTTGAGTCTGTGAACATATCCATGCACCCATGAAGCGTCGACGTCATGTAAATTAAATGTAAAAAAAAACGATAACATTATTGTTGCCTTAGCCTGGAATCAGAAACAGGTCTCTGTGTCACTAGGCAACCACATGTTGCTCTGTACGCCTTATTAGAGGTAATTGCATCAGCTGTAGGGGGTAACATTATTGTAAAAGTGAAAAATGTATGGTGCTTTTACTTCATAAATAGGTGTTCCTCTCAAAAATGAGTTTTTTCTCTGGTGAAGGTGTTCAGGCCTGTCGTGAAAGTGAATAATTTATGGTTTGTGTACTTCATAAATAGGTGTTCCTACCAAATTTGGCAGTTTTGGGCGTTTTTTGCATTTTGGGCGTTTCTTTGCGTATTTTGCCATTTTCCACTTTTTTTCCACCGTCGAGTTCTCCCAGAACGGAATCGGCTCAATTGGTGAATGTGTTCAGGCCTTGACTGGCATTACACTTGATTTTTGTAATACATATCTGAGGAATGTAAGCTATAGTTTTTAAGATGAATAAATTACAAAAATTGGCGGTCAAAAAAACGGCATTTCCTACTGATGAAAAGTCAGTTTTTTCCTGATTGTAGTATATTCAAGTCTTGAGATTCTAACAAACCTATTTTTAACGAATTCCGTTAGCGTTTTGTGGGTCTAATAGCCATTTAAAAAAAGTAGAAAATGGCCGAATCAAGCAAAAAAGGGCCAACTTTGGTGAATATTTGTGGCGCCACCTACGGTTCAAATTGCCCGAAATTTGCATCGAATGTTTCAGACGCAATTCTGCACATATCCTGAGGGTCTGTTATTTTTTATTCCTAATAGTGTTGAAGTTATAAGCATTACAAAACGGGACACGCCCCTAAAATGTTCGTCGGGCCAAAGATGCTTACCATAATCATTTTTTTCAAAAAAAGATGATAGAAACCAGACGGCATAGCTTCACTTATCATCATCTCCAACGGCTTTGTTAATATTGGACCTATCGTTTAGGTTCGGTGGTCACTTTTGTGTTTTTCACAAAAGTCAAAATGGCCA
This sequence comes from Liparis tanakae, assembly GCA_036178185.1. Lineage (NCBI taxonomy): Eukaryota > Metazoa > Chordata > Actinopteri > Perciformes > Liparidae > Liparis > Liparis tanakae. The sequence goes on along the minus strand of CM070091.1, from coordinate 19,595,012 downwards.
AAAATTGAAGTAGGCGGAGCTTAGGGTCCTGAGAGGCTTTTTTGTAGAGCAGGTCCTAGAGGTCTAGAACATCTGGGTTTTAAGTTAATCGGACATTGTGGGTGAGGGGCGTCACCGCTCAAACTTCTAGGTGGCGCTAGAGAGCAATTTTTGAAAGCCGCATTTCGAGGTCTATGTCTATTTTCACCAATCCTGACAAGCTTGTGAAATTTGGTGAGTTTTGTGATATAAGTACCCCCAATATGCCCCCAATGTTCTAAAATAAAAAATCCAGCGGAAGAATAATAATAAGAATTCTAACAATCTCAATAGGGTCCTCTCGGACAGCTTCGCTCCGACCCCAATGACAGCCATGTATCCTTTAGTGGTCCCACAGTGGGACCCTCCTCCTTATGAAGGAGCAGTGGCTGCAGTGAAGACCGGGGAGCAGCTGGGGGTTCAGTGCCTTGCTCAAGGACACTCCGGGCTGCAACTAATGGGGAGAGCGGGGATCGAACCTGCTACCTTGCGGTTATGGGACGACCACTCTCCCCACTGAGCTAAACCGCCCCCCGACACGTGAATGAATGAACATGTGAATCAATGAACATGTGAATCAATGAACACGTGAATCAATTAACACGTGAATCAATGAACACGTGAATGAATTAACACGTGAATCAATGAACACGTGAATCAATGAACACGTGAATCAATGAACACGTGAATGAATTAACACGTGAATCAATGAACACGTGAATCAATGAACACGTGAATCAATGAACACGTGAATCAATGAACACGTGAATCAATGAACACGTGAATCAATGAACACGTGAATCAATGAACACGTGAATGAATTAACACGTGAATCAATGAACATGTGAATGAATTAACACGTGAATCAATGAACACGTGAATCAATGAACATGTGAATCAATGAACACGTGAATCAATGAACACGTGAATCAATGAACACGTGAATGAATTAACACGTGAATCAATGAACATGTGAATGAATGAACGTGTGAATGAATGAACGTGTGAATGAATGAACACGTGAATCAATGAACACGTGAATCAATGAAAACGTGAATGAATTAACACGTGAATCAATGAACACGTGAATCAATGAACACGTGAATCAATGAACACGTGAATCAATGAAAACGTGAATCAATGAACACGTGAATCAATGAACACGTGAATGAATGAACACGTGAATGAATGAACATGTGAATTAATTAACACGTGAATCAATGAACGTGTGAATGAATGAACACGTGAATCAATGAACGTGTGAATGAATGAACACGTGAATGAATGAACACGTGAATCAATGAACACATGAATTGATTCATCTTTATGACCTGAGGAGGATTTAAAGTGACAGTCACCTTCTTGATGAGCTCGCTCCAGCTCCAGCAGCTGATCTCCCCGTTCCCCGAGCTGAGCAGCTGGCAGTCAGTGGAGAGCATCGAGTACACGGGACCCTCATGGGCTGCAGAGACCACCAGAGACCACAAGAGACTGTTAGAGCTACATGGGACCCTCATGGGCTGCAGAGACCACCAGAGACCACAAGAGACTGTTAGAGCTACATGGGACCCTCATGGGCTGCAGAGACCACCAGAGACCACAAGAGACTGTTAGAGCTACATGGGACCCTCATGGGCTGCAGAGACCACCAGAGACCACAAGAGACTGTTAGAGCTACATGGGACCCTCATGGGCTGCAGAGACCACCAGAGACCACAAGAGACTGTTAGAGCTACATGGGACCCTCATGGGCTGCAGAGACCACCAGAGACCACAAGAGACTGTTAGAGCTACATGGGACCCTCATGGGCTGCAGAGACCACCAGAGACCACAAGAGACTGTTAGAGCTACATGGGACCCTCATGGGCTGCAGAGACCACCAGAGACCACAAGAGACTGTTAGAGCTACATGGGACCCTCATGGGCTGCAGAGACCACCAGAGACCACAAGAGACTGTTAGAGCTACATGGGACCCTCATGGGCTGCAGAGACCACCAGAGACCACAAGAGACTGTTAGAGCTACATGGGACCCTCATGGGCTGCAGAGACCACCAGAGACCACAAGAGACTGTTAGAGCTACATGGGACCCTCATGGGCTGCAGAGACCACCAGAGACCACAAGAGACTGTTAGAGCTACACGGGACCCTTATGGGCTGCAGAGACCACCAGAGACCACCAGAGACTGTTAGAGCTACATGGGACCCTTATGGGCTGCAGAGACCACCAGAGACCACCAGAGACTGTTAGAGCTACACGGGACCCTCATGGGCTGCAGAGACCACCAGAGACCACCAGAGACCGATCCAGGTACTCGGGCCCTCTGCTCCTCACCTGTGAACCTGAGGACCGGCTTCTGGCTCAGCGGCGTGGCGTCGGGGCTCAGCGCCGCAGACAGGCTGCAACACAGGGACCAGAGAATCAGTGTGGTGGTGGTGGTTGTTGTGGTTGTTGTGGTTGTTGTGGTTGTTGTTGTTGTGGGAGGTCTCAACCTGAACACGGCGATCTCTCCGTAGTTGTTTCCTGCTGCGAGGAAGCGGCCACAGGGGGAGAAGCTCTGGGAGAACACCGACATGTGGAGGAGCTGCAGCGCAACAACAACAACAACAGCGTATTTACTTTGTGTTTCAGACCCACACACAGTGTGTATCTGAGCTTATGCACTTGTTGTTATGTACATGTTGTTATTTACTTGTTGTTAATTCAGTCGTATAATAATAAGCAAGAACAGAATTAAGAGCGAAAATCAGTTGTTCGCCCGCGAAGCCGAACAAAGACATGAAGGAGCCTCCTGGCTGTTGTTGTTGTTGTTATTGTTGACGGCTCGTGCTGTTTAACAATACGAATCAACACGTCACTCACCTCGACTGGGCCCATGCTGCTGCGAACCGGAGCGACCGGGAGAACCGTCGGTAAGAACAGAGAACGATCCCGAGCGGCGCGAGGAGCAAGTAGGGAGGTAGGCGAGGTAATATGACGTCACGCCCGACGAGAGGCATTCTGGGACACGTAGTTCACAGTCAAGAGGAACGTGAAACGTCGACGTATGAATCACGAATACACAGTGAGAATTAATCCTGACAAATGAACTAAAGTAGTACTATTAACAGAATTATAAGTACATTTAGGGAAAATAAAAATATTGAAAAATATGAATACAAAAAGGAAGAATATTTAAAACGTTGTCTATGAAGGGACTCAGCAGACAGACGTGTCCCGGTGTGTGTGCCCCGAGCGGCGGCGTGGAGGAGCACGAGACGCCTGATCAACCAAGCAGTACTACTCTCTATCTCCCCCGTCGCTTATTTAATCACTGTAAGATGATATAACATGTAATGTATAACATATAGTATACATATAGATATGATATTCCTTTATTAGTCCCACAGTGGGGACATTTCAAAATCACAGCAGCGGTGCACATCAGAGCATCAATAACACATTAGAAAACACAATCAAAATACTAAATACTGAAAAATACTAATATACAGAGGAACAAATTAGAAAAAACGAAAATAGTTTATCACATAGTATCTAACATATAATATATAACTGCATTTTCGTCGATGCTATTGTATGTAACATATAGCATCGACGAAGATGCAGCGACAGCTCGTTCGGCTCCACTCGGCGCGGCTCGACTCCGCTCGGCTCGTTTGTCCCCAGCGGGTCTCGGTTCGGACCTCTAGGGGTTCTCCGAGGGTTCTCTACGGGTTCTCTATCGGTCCCCCAGTAGAACCTCGCGAAGAACCCTCGGGAAACCTCCAACTGACGTTAAAAACAACAAGCAGGACAGTTTCTGTTTCCCGGGTTTTTCCATTCTGCGCATGATGACGCGCAGCAGCGACACCTCCGCGCGCGGCAGCGGCAGGAAGTGTGTTGTCGAAGCGGTGGTAGAGCGAGAGAGAGGGAGAAAGAGAGAGAGAGGGGGGAGAATCGAGAGCCAGGAGCCAACAAAGTCGATGTTTCTACCGGAGGAGGAGACAAATAAATGATGCAGAATCCGTGAATCGTGCACCGTCCAGCCCTCCGCGCGGCGCATCGATCTCCCCGCGGGCACAGAGGCCGATCGAGGGGTGAGTGATGAGCGGCGCCGTGTTCCATCCATGGGGCCGAGATCTTTGTGTAGCTGCGGGCTAGCCGTGCTAACGCTGCTAGCTGGGCTAGCGCTCGGCCCCCCTCTTTGTGCTCGAAAGGTGCGTTAATGTACTCGGCCAGGGTCTTTGGGGCGCGCGCCCCGTTGTGCGTGGAGCTGTTTGTTGTTTTTGTTGACTGTTTTGTCATTATTCGCACTTCCGTTTTACCCCCTTTCTCTCCTCGCGGGGGGGGGGGTATGGGGGGTGGGGGTGATGCTAAAGTTAGCTGTGTGTGTCTGCACTCTTTCTGTTTATTAACCGTATTCATTCTTTATAAATCATGACTGCTGTCGGTGAATCGCCTCTCGTGGTAGTCATACGTGATAATACACGTCACCGCTGTTATTAACTGTTAATAACAGCCCTGGGCTGAAGGGAGCAGCTAGCCGTTAGCATCGGGGAAAATGGCTCTCTGCTGCTCGAGAGCCTTTTTCAGAGGCGACGGGGCTCCAAGAGGGGTCCCCGCTGCACCGGGAGCACCACGGAAATAAAACACGGGGTATTGACGTGATGCTCCCGGGCAACCCCCGGGGGTCGGCAGTCCTCTTCCCCTCCCGGGTTCGTTCCGACTCGCGGCCGAAGGAAATGTCGGCCTCCCGGAGGAGCGGACGCTTTGTCCGGAGCCCGAAGCCGGAGGAGAGCAGGGGGAGCGGGCCAAGGTCAGCCGGCCCCGAGGCTCCGGCTCCCGCGAGCAGCGAGGAGGCGATGCACGGATGTCGAATAGCGGCTCACCCGGGTTAGTCCCGGGTGTAACACGCGTTTGTTGGCTGTAGCCCCCTGAGCCGTAAATATAGATCACCCTCCCCCGGTTTGTTTACTTTATCGGTTTGTTTACCTTATCGGTTTGTTTACTTTATCGGTTTGTTTACCTTATCGGTTTGTTTACTTTATCCAGAGGAACCGACGCGTTCTGATTGGCTGCTGTCTGATTCAAATCTGTGTGTGAACGAGACGCTTCATCCGGATTATTGAGGATTATTTCACCTCAAATCAGATTACATTTAATTATACTCACCAAACAGTTAAAATACTAAAAGTACCAGAATATTAAAAAAACATTGCCGTGCAGATTATATTTAATTAATAATTAATTAATCTACTAACCTGTTGATACCGAAAAGTACTAAATACTCCTCCGAGTGGTCCACGTAGTGAGTATTATACGGTATACGTATAGAATAAGCGTCGCACGATGAGAGTAAACAACTGGAACAAGGAATACAAATACACACAAACTATATCATATTAAAAACACATCAGTGACACAGTAGATTATGCCATTCATATTATATACACAAATGTCTGAAAATAATCTTCAATTTACTTTACAGGAAGAAAACATCTCATTTTCAGTATTGAAACGTTGGAAACTTGTATTTTTGATTAATAGAATAATGAATGAATATTATGAATGTTTATTTCACATATTTATTGTTTGTTAGCATTTCATAACTTAGCATTGTCTGCTCGTTAATAAATTACAGTGAATGTGTGTTTGTGTGTGTCAGAAACGAGCATCCACAAACTAAAGATTAAAGTAATATTTTTTCATACAGTTTCATACAAAATCCCTATTGGTGAAGATGATTTAATTTAAAACCTGAATGTTGACCATGTCTTAATATGTGTTTAAATACGCTGGTACGAGAGCCGCTGATGTTTGTTTTTCGCCTTTTAATTAATCAATTCGGTGTTTATTGAATTAAAATATTAATAAAAACAGTCAAACATTCTTTCTTTTGTTGATCTTTAACATGTTAAAGATTTTCTACTTTCCTCTGTTTCGATCACACACAAATTAATATTTTGTGAACTTCCACTTTGTCATCATCAGAATAATCAATAACGATCTTTAATTCCAATGTTTGCGTTCTATTACCTTTTCGTGGTGAAAGCAATATTGCAAAGCACTTGTCTTAACGAAACGTTAAAGTCAATATACGGGTAAATAAATCAGTGCCATCTCATTTTAGCGGCATTTTATTATTATCATTTTTTTCAATAAATGATTAGGTCTATACATTAAAATCCAAATACGAAGGTATTCAATTTGAAAGAATAAATAAGAGGAAACCATCAAAGCTCAAAATGCTGATAATATCTCGTATGCTTACAGTTCGAGGTGATAATCTGTGAAACGAGGAGAACCAGTTCAACTCAGAAAGTCAATGAGTATCGAGAAGCCGACTTCTTGACCCTTCCAATGACCGTCTTCTCTTCCTGTCTCCACAGTGAGACCTCATTGGCTGGTGTGACCCCCGCAGGCCCGCCTCCTTCCAAGGTGGGCCCTGATTGGCTGGACCGGCACCGGGGAGAAAATGGCCGCCCTCAGCTGAAGAGATAAGCACCGCTGTTTTCCGCCTCCCTGACTGTTCATTGCTTCTGTTGTGAACCGCGATTCTCCGACCGATTTGCGTCCGAGTACTATGGCAATGCATGATATGAGTCGAGCCAAGGGATTCCCCTGTAAAGAGTGTGATATGGTGTGTCCGAGTACTCCAAGTCTTCTAGAACATATGAAAGCACATTATCAGCAGGAAGACAACGGTCGCTTCGAGTGTGAACAGTGTGGCAGAATTTACAAGCACGCAGCCAGCTTAGCCAATCACAAGAAGTCTCACGAGGTGGGCTCGTTCCAGTGCCCCGTGTGCACCCGCACCCTGCCCAACGCCGTGGCCTTGAAGAACCACCTCCGCATCCACACCCTGTCCCCCAGCAGCGCCCACGCAGAAGAAGAGAGCGAAGAGGTTCCCGACGAGGCGGGCCACGACGAGAGGGACTACGGCCTCGCCCAGGACCTCTCCGAAGGGTTCGGGCGCCCTCATCTGAATAACAGTGGCATGGGCCACAGCGTCCTCCAAAGCCACGAGACGGACGACCACGGGAAAAAAGGCTCCCCCGAATCCGACGACGCCTGGGACCGCCCCTTCAAGTGCGACCAGTGCGACCGGACCTACCGGCACCACGGCAGCCTGGTGAACCACAAGAAGTGTCACCAGCAAGGGACTTTCAAGTGCTCGGTCTGTTTCAAACAGTTCAGCAACCTGGCGGCCCTAAACAGCCACGAGAGGACTCACTCCAAGTTCAAGACCCCCGGGGCGACCATGGTGAGCGGCGGCGGCGGCCTTCACGGCCCGGAGCGCGGCGCCGGCACGCAGTCGTCTCAGAGCGACGACGCCGCCTCGTGCTTCTGCCACCTGTGCCAAATCGCGCTGCCGAACAAGACGGACTTCCAGGAGCACATCCTGCTGCACAACGCGGCCTCGCCGTCCCTCGGGCTGCCGCGCAGCTTCCCGGGCATCATGCCCCACAGCCTGAGCGCGGCGCGGGCCGTGGCGTACCCCCCCGTGCTGGGGGACCCGCTGCCGCTGCCGCCGCTGCCCAGTGACAAGCGAGGGCCCTACGACCCCATCATGGGCCCTCCGGTCAACAACCCCATCTACACGTGCGCGTACTGTGGCGCGGGACACCCGGACCTGGAGACCTTGAAGGTCCACTACCTGACCCACGACCCCCACCCGGGCTCCCACGGCCAGGACGGCTCCCTCCTGAACTCGGACACGCTCAGCTCCGGTTCTCAGGGCTCGGTGGCGTCCCCCTCCGGAGGCCGCGTGCCTCAGGCCAACTCTCCGGACAATGGAGAGCGCCGCTTTAAGTGCGGGGAATGTGGCAAGAGCTATCGGCACGCGGGAAGCCTGGTCAACCACAAGCGCTGCCACCAGACGGGCCACTACCAGTGCACCATCTGCTGTAAGCAGTACCCTCACCTGGCGGCGCTGCACAGCCACCTGCGGAGCCACAAGGGGCGCGGCGCCAACCAGCCCATCAACAACGACAGCAACGACTGGCTGTCCCCGGAGCCGCTGACTCTGGAGTCCCAGCAGAGCTACGTGCAGGAGGGCAGCGGCGCCACCACTCCGATCTCCCTGCCGGGAAACCTCGGGGACGCCGCCCACTTCGTGCCGGACGGCGGCCACAGCAGCGGGCTGGATTCCCTCGAGTTCCACGACCGCTTCGACGGCAGCTCGCTTTCCCAGAGCAACTCCGCCCACCGGCAGGCCGACAGACACGTGTGCGCCGACTGCGGCGAGATGTACGGCGACGTGTCCGGCATCAAGTCGCACATGTGCCCCCGCCGCGGCCAGCAGCCGCAGCAGAGCACCATGGCCAACGGCTTCATGGGCGGCATGAACTACCACGGCGCCAGCGGGACCTCGCTGCCCACCGGCAGCTCCAGCAGCCTGAAGGAGGGCGGCGGCCAGCGGCAGTACTCCCAGAGCGGGGGCAAGAGGATGGGGAGCGGCGAGAAGGACGACGAGGACGACGGGGAGGTGTACCAGTGCTCGGTGTGCGGCAACCACTACGCCAGCCTCCGGGCCCTCAGGAGCCACCTGCGCAGCCACGCCAACAACCCCACGGGGCCGGGGCCCTCCGCCCTGGAGCAGGAGTGGAGGATGATCTGCTCCACCTGTGGCCAGAGCTTCTCCAGGAAGCAGGACCTGCTGAACCACCAGTTGGTCCACGGCCCCCAGAGGCCGGACGGCCAGCAGCAGGGCGTCGCGGGCAGCGCCGCCAACGGCAACGACAAGATGGACGGACGCAACCACATCTGCGTCGACTGCGGCATGTTTTTCGCTGACCGCCACCACCTGATCACCCACCTGTGCCCGGGCAAGAACCGGGCCGGCTCCCTGAGCAAGCAGGGCCCGAGCGGGGCCAAGGGCATGTCCGGAGGAGACGGCAACGGCGTCGCCGGAGGAAGCCGCGACGTGGGCGGCGCCGGCCGCCGGCCGCTGGTGGACCAGAGCGACAAACCCCACAAGTGCGACCAGTGCGGCCGGGGCTACAGGCACCCCTGCTCCCTCCTCAACCACAAGAAGTCCCATAAGACGGGAGTGTTCCGCTGCCTGGTGTGTCAGAAGCGCTACTACAACTTGTTGGCGCTCAAGAACCACCAAAGGACCCACTTTGACCTCAAGAGGTAGGTCCCGATTCTGTTCGTCTCCGTTGCTCTGTTCTCAGGCGCGTGTTGTACGGTCGGCTGGGCCACGTTTGAGTCTCGGGTAGCAGGTCGGAGGTCTCCTTGTTTTCTCTCCCTCTCCGTTTACCGTGACCCGTCTCAGTAAAGGAGGCGTGACCAGTCACATGACCAGGCCCTCGTGTCCGCTGGTCATGTGACTTCGTAAACAACCAATCGGTGTTTAGACCACCAGGTGGAAAGCTAGTAACGTTAGCTAGTAACGTTAGCTAGTAACGTTAGCAACGGCGCTAACGGAGAACCAGGGGGGCTTCACTTCAGTTACATGGTGATGCCTTCAGGCTCTGCTCAGTGAACATGAGCACTGAAGGTAAATGATAACGTTCTCACGATGTGTTCAATGTAATCTCGTAAAATGTGGTGTTGGTAAACTAGAATAAATATGTTTGACGTATGAAATAGATGTTGGATGAAGTATTATGTTCATTAACACCAAGTACTTAGAATATTCAGAGTCAAAGCGATCCGCATCCATTGATCTGGATCGTCAATGATCAATAATTAGTGTCGTGGCCCGAGGTCTGAACGCCGTTGGTTCTGACCCGTTGCAGCCCTCGTGGATTCTCACCGGGTGGACGTGGTCCCAGAGTCCCGTATTCACAGAGTCCCTGTTGTCTCCCTGCTGCAGGCACAAGTGTGAGGAATGCGGCAAGGCCTTCAAGATCCAGAAGCAACTGATCAACCACCTCCGTCTCCACGAGGAGCACCGGGCCAAAGGCCTCGTTCGGACCGGCGGCAACGCGTCCCGCTTCCAGCAGGCCGGCCCGTCTCAGATGCAGAGCATGAGGGGCGAGTCGTCCAAGGCGGGGGCCGTGAAGTACAGCCACCAGGGCTTCAAGAAGCCCTACTCGTCCGCGGGGACCTCCAGGCCCCAGAAGTTTGACCCCACCGAGACCGGCCGGCGGCCTTTCGCCTGCGAGGAATGCGGCAAGACGTACCGGCACGCGGGCAGCCTGGCCAACCACAAGAACCTCCACAAGATCGGGGAGTACCACTGCAACGTCTGCAACTCCACGTACCCCAACCGGCTGGCCATGAAGAACCACCTGCGGCTGCACTTCGCCCAGAAGAAGCACAACTGCCAAGAATGTGGCAAAGGCTTCCGCACCCAGAGGCAGCTGGCCACCCACACCACGGCCGGCCTGTGCAAGGGGCCCCAGGGCCCGGGGGTCCAGATGGACTTCGAGTGCGACGGCTGCTGCGAAGGTTTCACGGCGGCGGACGAGCTGGCGGCCCACGACTGCCCGGCCCAGCACCTCCCCTCGTCCTCCTCCACCAGCAGCTCCGCCAACATCAGCCTGGAGAGGAGCTCGGTGGAGCTGGACTCGGACGAGCGGCCCTACGCCTGCGACCTGTGCAGCTGCGCCTACAAGCACGCCAGCTCCCTGCTGAACCACAAGCACACCCACAAGACGGGCAACTTCCGCTGCAACTTCTGCGACAAGCCGTACACCAACTACATGGCGCTGCGCAACCACATGCGCATCCACACGCAGCGCAAGAAGCACATCTGCCACACCTGCGGCAAGGCCTTCCGGCTGGCCCGGTTCCTCCGGAACCACCAGAAGGTGCACGAGGAGGGCGCCACCCCCTTCGGCTGCCCCACCTGCGGGAAGAGCTTCCAGGGGAGGTCCGGCCTCGCCAGGCACCGCTGCGGGGACAACCAGGTAGGCATGGAAGTGAGGAGGAAGCCAGCGGCACCCGCGGGAGAGAGCGACGAGTGTCGGTACACGTGAGTTCTCGTCAGTTGTTTGTGATTCTTCGAAGTTGGAAAAAAATAGTGAAGATAAATTTAGGTCTCTACGTGTCTATTACAGGTATATGATCTCCAATCCGGCTTCCTTGGGACCGTACGCGTGCCGGAATTCGGATTTTTCTGAAGTTTGGACAAATTGAATTAGTGGAGAGACCAGATAAGTCAAACCGTTTGCTTTCAGTTAGCACATGCCACACTTTGTCGTTGGGCTACTTCCATGTTTAGATGTTTTGTTTTCATGCTTTGTGACTGGGATCTGACTCTGCAGTGCTGTGTGTGTTTGAGCTGAGCCTCCAGCTCTGATGTCTGTTCCTGATGCTGACTGTAGTCTTTGTGTTAGCCTCATGATTCTGGCCACTTAAGGGTTGCAATGTCGGGATGTGATCTCAGAGAAGATCAGGGAGTCTCTGCAGCTCGCCGCACTGCACACGAGGCGTCACTGCAGGACTTTAGAAACCGGTCCGGCCGCTCGGCTCCGTGGATCTTCCACCAGTGACGTAGTAACCGCCCACAGGAAGGTGTGTGGACTGCCGTGTCCAGTGGTGCAGTGCAGGGAGCAGCAGAAGCCTCCCAGTAGTCCATAGCCCCCCTATGACCTGTGTAGTAACCTTACATGGTGCACCACTTTGTAGTTGTCTTCTTTGAAAGCTTTAAGCCGGATTTCAGATCATATACCTGTATGAGCAACATCTTAGATGTTCAGTGACTCTAAAGAAGAAGTGGTAACCAGTCAGTGAGATGCAGACAGAGCCGAGGGAGCGGCGCCCACCTCCTGTTACTAACCTGCTCCTCCTCCTCTCCTCCTCCCTGTCGCTCCTCTTTGCCTCTGCACAGATGTGATCAGTGCGGCCGGTCGTACCGCCACGCCAGCTCCCTGCTCAACCACAAGAACACTCACACCGTCGGCATCTACCACTGCGCCGTGTGCCTCAAGACCTACTCCAACCTGCTCGCCCTGAAGAACCACCGCCGCATCCACTCGGAGACGCGGCGCCACCGCTGCCACGACTGCGGCAAGGCCTTCCGCGTCTCCTCCCAGCTCCACAACCACCGCCGCGTGCACCAGAAGCAGCGCGAGCTGACCTGCCGGGCCTGCCAGCGGGCCTTCCCCACGCAGGCCGGCTTCCGGCTGCACATGGAGATCTCCCACGGCCAGGCGCCGCAGCCTCGCCAGCCCAGACCCCAGCAGCCCCGACCGGGGGGCTCCCAGGAGCTGGGCTGGGGGTCCGGCCTGGACCTCACCCTGATGCAGGAGCAGGGACTCGACCCGAGCAAGGCCCGCGGCCGCCACGGCCAGGTCGCCAAGCCCCACGTGTGCGATCAGTGCGGCCGGACGTACCGCCACGCCAGCTCCCTGCTCAACCACAAGAACAGCCACAAGACCGGGACCTACTTCTGCAACTCCTGCCAGAAGGAGTTCCCCAACCTCATGTCCCTCAAGAACCACCGGCGCATCCACACCGAGCCCAAGCGCTACCAGTGCCCCGACTGCGGCAAGTCGTTCCGCGTGTCCACGCAGCTGGTGTGCCACCGCCGCATCCACACCAAGGAGAAGCCCTTCAGCTGCCCGCAGTGCGACAAGCGCTTCTCCTCCAAGTCCAACCTGCGGCACCACCTGAAGGTGCACTGGAGCGGCGCCACGCCGCCCCCCCGCATGGCCGTGGGCGGGCCCAACTTTCTGGGGATGCCCAGCGGCGCCTTCATATAGCCTGGGGGGTTCTGGAAGTGACACGCCTCCTCACTTCTCGACTGTGTGTGTGTGTAACAGACTCACTAAGCAGGAGGGACCACACAAAATGGACGCCACACACACACACACACACACACACACACACACACACGCACACGCACACACCCCGTGTGACCTTCCTTCGCGCATGCCCCCAGGTGGATGTCATGTCCCAGACTGCAGACACGACATCACTTCCTGTGGCGTGCGGCTCCTAGAGACTGAAGAGCCGCCGGGGGGCGGAGCCACTGGGGGGCGGAGCCACTGGGAGGTCACGGTGTTCATTTCAAACCCCGGGATCTGATTGGTGCAGCCGTGGTTCTCCCGCCTCCTGCTGTGTGCGTGGGGAGCTTCTCCTCTCGTGGCCTTCGTCTCCACAAGTCCAACAAGAACCGTGTTTTTAATCTGAGGAGCTGGTGAAGACGAGGGAGCGTTGCTTTGTTGTTGTTGGTGCTGCGACACGACGAAGCAAAGACTTGTTAGATGTGTGTGTTGTTGTTGTCGCCTCGTCACACACTCTTCCTCACGGGGAGCGCCTCCTCGTCACACGCCGCGTCCTGAGCAACGAACCTCCTGACGCGTAAAGAGCGCCGCGTCAGCTGTCTGTTGCCCTCGAGTCAAATGAGAACGGAATAATACGATTATTTATCAGCCAATATTTAACATTCATGGTTGTCTTAAAGAGACAGTACCCCACTTGATGAGCAGAGTGTCTCCACAACGCTAGTTTATAGTTTAAAACCATTTGCCCACCCTGTTGCCCCCCCGTTGCCCCCCATGTTGCCCACGTTGCCCTCCCTGTGTGAGCGGGGGCAGACCCGGGTTGAGACAGAAACCACAACGAGGACTAAAAACACAAAGTACCGCTGCGGTGTATATTGTTGGATCCTGTATTGTACTTGTACTTACTGGTATTGTACTTCCTGGTATTGTACTTGTACTTACTGGTATTGTACTTCCTGGTATTGTACTTGTACCTACTGGTATTGTACTTCCTGGTATTGTACTTGTACCTACTGGTATTGTACTTCCTGGTATTGTACTTGTACTTACTGGTATTGTACTTCCTGGTATTGTACTTGTACCTACTGGTATTGTACTTCCTGGTATTGTACTTGTACTTACTGGTATTGTACTTACTGGTATTGTACTTATACTTACTGGTATTGTACTTCCCGGTATTGTACTGTGATATCTACAGTAGCTCTTTTATAAGGACAAAAGACGACAGATCATTGTAGTAATGCATTTATTTATATTATTATTATTATTAACACTTAGTGTGTAGGATGTGAGTTTAGAGCTGTGTTGATGTAACCTCGTTACCCACAATGCCCTTGTTCTGTGGAGATGATGGAAAGTGTTTTCTTGCCTTTAACTAAGTGATGTTGTGACGCCCCCCCCCCCCCCCACACACACACACACACACACACACACCACATCACATCACTTCCTGTTTTAGGAGAATCCAAGCCGCCGTGGGCTCCTCTTCATCGGGAGTCAGGCTCCTCAGTGGAACCTTGTTCTGGTTGTCATGGTAACCTCTTGTATTTATTGGTGTTATTGTTTCTCCTGCATATCCTCTGTGTGTTCCAAACACAGCGTCGGCGTGTTCAGAGCACTGGTGCTAGTGAGAGAAGAGGAGGAGGAGGAGGAGGAGTCATGTGATCTAGAGCAGCCAATCAGAACTGGACCTTCTCTTCTCCTCCATGGAGGAGTCATGTGATCTAGAGCAGCCAATCAGAACTGGACCTTCTCTTTCTTTCCCGCCTGCATTTCAAGTAGTTTCTAGAGGGAAACATTTGGTTTGGAACGACTATAACCCTTTTTTGTTTCATGCATATATATGTAATGCTTACTATACACTTTTATAAACTATGTTTTGATAATTCATTTCTTAACAGAAAACGTGTCCATATATTATAACCTTACTGCTGAGTACTGAAAATAAATAGCTGAAAATACATGGAGGTCAGCGTGTTGAATGGTCAATAATGTCATCTCACAGCTTTACTGGAGGGAAAGAAGTTAACTGTTATGTTTTAAAAAGTTAGGATGTATAGTATGTTGTGAAGTTAAATAAAGTTATTGTTTAATATGGTGTAAACACGTATAAAGTCTATAGTAAAAACTTATATATTGTTATAGTTTAGTATTTTGTAAAGCCATAAACATGGTATTGTAGGTGTGCAGAAAGAACGAAGAGTCGAGTAATACTGCTCGACTCCGTGTCTCCGGGGCCACAGACTCTCCAAAGTCACAGACTCCCCAAAGCCACAGACTCCCCAAAGCCACAGACTCTCCAAAGTCACAGACTCCCCAAAGCCACAGACTCTCCAAAGCCACAGACTCTCCAAAGTCACAGACTCCCCAAAGCCACAGACTCCCCAAAGCCACAGACTCCCCAAAGCCACAGACTCCCCAAAGCCACAGACTCCCCAAAGCCACAGACTCCCCAAAGCCACAGACTCAGCAAAGCCACAGACTCTCCAAAGTCACAGACTCAGCAAAGACACAGACTCCCCAAAGTCACAGACTCCCCAAAGTCAGACTCGGCAAAGTCACAGACTCCCCCGGACCCGCAGTGCTGTCCATAAACCAGCTGGGCAGATGAGGCCTGCAGGTCCTCTTTGGGGGCCGAGCTGAGCCCCAACATGACCCACGGACATGTCTGACCCTACAGACTGATGTTCACATGTCTGACCCTACAGACTGATGTTCACATGTCTGACTATAGACTGATGTTCACATGTCTGACTATAGACTGATGTTCACATGTCTGACTATAGACTGATGTTCACATGTCTGACTATAGACTGATGTTCACATGTCTGACTATAGACTGATGTTCACATGTCTGACTATAGACTGATGTTCACATGTCTGACTATAGACTGATGTTCACATGTCTGACTATAGACTGATGTTCACATGTCTGACCCTATAGACTGATGTTCACATGTCTGACTATAGACTGATGTTCACATGTCTGACCCTATAGACTGATGTTCACATGTCTGACCCTATAGACTGATGTTCACATGTCTGACTATAGACTGATGTTCACATGTCTGACCCTATAGACTGATGTTCACATGTCTGACCTATAGACTGATGTTCACATGTCTGACCCTATAGACTGATGTTCACATGTCTGACTATAGACTGATGTTCACATGTCTGACCCTATAGACTGATGTTCACATGTCTGACTATAGACTGATGTTCACATGTCTGACTATAGACTGATGTTCACATGTCTGACCCTATAGACTGATGTTCACATGTCTGACTATAGACTGATGTTCACATGTCTGACTATAGACTGATGTTCACATGTCTGACTATAGACTGATGTTCACATGTCTGACTATAGACTGATGTTCACATGTCTGACTATAGACTGATGTTCACATGTCTGACTATAGACTGATGTTCACATGTCTGACTATAGACTGATGTTCACATGTCTGACTATAGACTGATGTTCACATGTCTGACTATAGACTGATGTTCACATGTCTGACTATAGACTGATGTTCACATGTCTGACCCTATAGACTGATGTTCACATGTCTGACTATAGACTGATGTTCACATGTCTGACCCTATAGACTGATGTTCACATGTCTGACTATAGACTGATGTTCACATGTCTGACTATAGACTGATGTTCACATGTCTGACTATAGACTGATGTTCACATGTCTGACCCTATAGACTGATGTTCACATGTCTGACTATAGACTGATGTTCACATGTCTGACCCTATAGACTGATGTTCACATGTCTGACCCTATAGACTGATGTTCACATGTCTGACTATAGACTGATGTTCACATGTCTGACCCTATAGACTGATGTTCACATGTCTGACTATAGACTGATGTTCACATGTCTGACTATAGACTGATGTTCACATGTCTGACTATAGACTGATGTTCACATGTCTGACCCTATAGACTGATGTTCACATGTCTGACTATAGACTGATGTTCACATGTCTGACCCTATAGACTGATGTTCACATGTCTGACCCTATAGACTGATGTTCACATGTCTGACTATAGACTGATGTTCACATGTCTGACCCTATAGACTGATGTTCACATGTCTGACCCTATAGACTGATGTTCACATGTCTGACTATAGACTGATGTTCACATGTCTGACTATAGACTGATGTTCACATGTCTGACTATAGACTGATGTTCACATGTCTGACTATAGACTGATGTTCACATGTCTGACTATAGACTGATGTTCACATGTCTGACTATAGACTGATGTTCACATGTCTGACTATAGACTGATGTTCACATGTCTGACTATAGACTGATGTTCACGCCTGACTATAGACTGATGTCTGTCTGACTATAGACTGATGTTCACATGTCTGACCCTATAGACTGATGTTCACATGTCTGACTATAGACTGATGTTCACATGTCTGACCCTACAGACTGATGTTCACATGTCTGACCCTATAGACTGATGTTCACATGTCTGACTATAGACTGATGTTCACATGTCTGACCCTATAGACTGATGTTCACATGTCTGACCTATAGACTGATGTTCACATGTCTGACTATAGACTGATGTTCACATGTCTGACCCTATAGACTGATGTTCACATGTCTGACCCTATAGACTGATGTTCACATGTCTGACTATAGACTGATGTTCACATGTCTGACTATAGACTGATGTTCACATGTCTGACTATAGACTGATGTTCACATGTCTGACCCTATAGACTGATGTTCACATGTCTGACTATAGACTGATGTTCACATGTCTGACCCTATAGACTGATGTTCACATGTCTGACTATAGACTGATGTTCACATGTCTGACTATAGACTGATGTTCACATGTCTGACTATAGACTGATGTTCACATGTCTGACCTACAGACTGATGTTCACATGTCTGACTATAGACTGATGTTCACATGTCTGACTATAGACTGATGTTCACATGTCTGACTATAGACTGATGTTCACATGTCTGACTATAGACTGATGTTCACATGTCTGACTATAGACTGATGTTCACATGTCTGACCCTATAGACTGATGTTCACGTCTGACCCTATAGACTGATGTTCACATGTCTGACCCTATAGACTGATGTTCACATGTCTGACCCTATAGACTGATGTTCACATGTCTGACTATAGACTGATGTTCACATGTCTGACTATAGACTGATGTTCACATGTCTGACTATAGACTGATGTTCACATGTCTGACTATAGACTGATGCTCACATGTCTGACTATAGACTGATGTTCACATGTCTGACCCTATAGACTGATGTTCACATGTCTGACCCTATAGACTGATGTTCACATGTCTGACCCTATAGACTGATGTTCACATGTCTGACCCTATAGACTGATGTTCACATGTCTGACCCTATAGACTGATGTTCACATGTCTGACCCTATAGACTGATGTTCACATGTCTGACCCTATAGACTGATGTTCACATGTCTGACCCTATAGACTGATGTTCACATGTCTGACCCTATAGACTGATGTTCACATGTCTGACCCTATAGACTGATGTTCACATGTCTGACTATAGACTGATGTTCACATGTCTGACTATAGACTGATGTTCACATGTCTGACTATAGACTGATGTTCACATGTCTGACTATAGACTGATGTTCACATGTCTGACTATAGACTGATGTTCACATGTCTGACTATAGACTGATGTTCACATGTCTGACCCCCTATAGACTGATGTTCACATGTCTGACCCTATAGACTGATGTTCACATGTCTGACCCTATAGACTGATGTTCACATGTCTGACCCTATAGACTGATGTTCACATGTCTGACCCTATAGACTGATGTTCACATGTCTGACCCTACAGACTGATATTCACATGTCTGACCCTATAGACTGATGTTCACATGTCTGACTATAGACTGATGTTCACATGTCTGACCCTATAGACTGATGTTCACATGTCTGACTATAGACTGATGTTCACAT
Source organism: Liparis tanakae (assembly GCA_036178185.1). Taxonomy (NCBI): domain Eukaryota; kingdom Metazoa; phylum Chordata; class Actinopteri; order Perciformes; family Liparidae; genus Liparis; species Liparis tanakae. Next base: position 19,576,317 of record CM070091.1, on the reverse strand, counting down.
GTCTGACCCTATAGACTGATGTTCACATGTCTGACCCTATAGACTGATGTTCACATGTCTGACCCTATAGACTGATGTTCACATGTCTGACCCTATAGACTGATGTTCACATGTCTGACCCTATAGACTGATGTTCACATGCCTGACCCTATAGACTGATGTTCACATGTCTGACCCTATAGACTGATGTTCACATGTCTGACCCTATAGACTGATGTTCACATGTCTGATCCTATAGACTGATGTTCACATGTCTGACCCTATAGACTGATGTTCACATGTCTGACCCTATAGACTGATGTTCACATGTCTGACCCTATAGACTGATGTTCACATGTCTGACCCTACAGACTGATGTTCACATGTCTGACTATAGACTGATGTTCACATGTCTGACCCTATAGACTGATGTTCACATGTCTGACCTATAGACTGATGTTCACATGTCTGACTATAGACTGATGTTCACATGTCTGACTATAGACTGATGTTCACATGTCTGACCCTATAGACTGATGTTCACATGTCTGACCCTATAGACTGATGTTCACATGTCTGACTATAGACTGATGTTCACATGTCTGACTATAGACTGATGTTCACATGTCTGACTATAGACTGATGTTCACATGTCTGACTATAGACTGATGTTCACATGTCTGACCCTATAGACTGATGTTCACATGTCTGACCCTATAGACTGATGTTCACATGTCTGACTATAGACTGATGTTCACATGTCTGACCCTATAGACTGATGTTCACATGTCTGACTATAGACTGATGTTCACATGTCTGACCCTACAGACTGATGTTCACATGTCTGACTATAGACTGATGTTCACATGTCTGACCCTACAGACTGATGTTCACGGTACACGCATTCCATCAGGAGCGCGCAAGGATTTTCATAAAGATAGCCGCTAACTTTATGAAAATCCTCGCGCACTCCTGATCGAATGCTAACTGTTAGCGGAAAGAAGCATGTGAAACAACATCCGTTTTTCAAAATAAGATGTCGATAAATCATACACTAACATATACAAGTAAACAATGAACTGATTTTGTATCTTTATAGATTGTTTATGAGATTTAGCTTAAATTATGCTAACATTAAAACATGTTTACTGTACGAAGGAAGAGTTTATAAAAATAAGTCAGCCTTTTGTATGTTAAAAAAAGTCCTGTATATAGATTTCCCCAAGAGTTCCAGGAAATGAATAACGCAGATGTGTTCCATACATATCTGAAATCAATCCCCTACAATAGCAATCAAACAATTTTTATGTATCAATTAGGACAGTTTTCAAAGTAAAAGTCCTAAATGTTTAACAAAATCTGTAATTTCTTTAATGTTTGAGGTGCTTTAGATGTGTATTTCCTCATAGTCCGAGGCAATAATGCTACACAATAAATAGAACGCTTCAATCGACGCCGTGATCGGTATTATGGGATCGACAGAGACTATTTCAGTGATCGGTGCCCAAAAAACCTGATCGGTGCATCTCTAATTATTATTATTATTATTATTATGGTCTAACCTCACACTCAGCACACTTTCAATCAGAACTGGTCTGGTTCTTAGAATCCAAGATGTTTCACAATAAAAGCCTTTTAGCAGCTCAGAGCTTTTGTTAAACTCTCCACAGGAAGTGAGACGCAAGGAAGGAGACAGGAAACCAAATTACACTGAACAATCCTTTTCTTTATTCATTTTTTGTTTTCATTTCAATATGTCTGTCAGGTTTTGTTTTTTTAAGATTTTATTTTAAATTAAAATGTTTGACACACTTATAAAAGACAGCATCTGCATAGAGTTGTCATCTTAAAGATCCATGAAGAAGGAAAGTAGGGGATACTGGCACATCACATGAACTAAACAGCCAACAGCAGTACGAGAGAGGGGGGGACAGATCGCTTTTACATTACGCTACACACGCACACACGCACACGCACACACACACACACACGCACACACGCACACAGACAAAAGAAACAGGACACAAGTTGCATCTCCAGTCAAAGTTGCTCTGAAGTGAAGCTCTGTCCTTCGTTATGGGTTTTATGAAACGTCCTTCAGGAAGCAGAAGAGGGGTCAAGAGGACAAGGGAACAAGAGGACAAGGGAACAAGAGGACAAGGGGACCAGAGCACCATAGGACATGGGGACGAGAAGTTGTTTCAGGTTCTTTAACCAGTAACGTATGCGCTTTTCCTCAGACATCTTAAGGACACTGATATCAATCCATTGACCTATATTCCATTGACTTAAAGTCCATTGGCCTATAACCTATCAACCTATAGCCCATTGACCTACAGTCCATTGACCTACAGACCATTGACCTACAGCCCATTGACCTATAGCAAATTGACCTACAGACCATTGACCTATAGACCATTGACCTACAGTCCATTGACCTACAGACCATTGACCTATAGTCCATTGACCTATAGCCCATTGACCTACAGCCCATTGACCTATAGCAAATTGACCTATAGCCCATTAACTTACACCCCATTGACCTATAGCAAATTGACCTATATTCCATTGACCTACAGTCCATTGACCTATAGCAAATTGACCTATAATCCATTGACCTATACACCATTGACCTACAGCCCATTGACCTACAGAACATTGACCTATAGCAAATTGACCTACAGCCCATTGACCTACAGACCATTGACCTATAGCAAATTGACCTATAGCCCATTGACCTATAGCAAATTGATCTACATCCCATTGACCTATAGCCCATTGATCTAATTCCCATTGGCCTACAGTCCATTGGCCTACAGTCCATTGACCTATATCCCATTGACCTATTGCCCATTGGCCTACAGACCATTGACCTACAGACCATTAAAATTGAAAAAAGCGATATCCACCATCTTTATCAATGGTGTTGCTAACGCTAACCGAAGGCTAGCTTTAGCGCGCACTTCCTCGGCATCACGCTACTTCCTGACAGACGAGGGTGAGGGCTGAACCCTGGGGCGGTAGCCGGCTGTGGCCGAGAGACACTGAGTCTGGCAGAGAGAGAGAGAGAGAGAGTTAGGAGTTAGGGGTATTCTTTCCTAATATGGAGGGAAGCACTTTCATCAGAGGAGCCAGTGGGCGGAGCCTCTGGGTTTGGTAGGGATGGAGGAGGCGTGGCCGTGGAGCTTGTTCAAGACGTAAATGAGAAACCCGGAAAAACAACAAGAGAAAAAACAACAACAACAACGACGTCTACAAAAACAACGTGAGTCTCTGTCTCTGCTGTCGTCTCTCAGCCACAGTGGGGGGGGGGGGGGTGGTTACAGGGGGCGGGACTAATGGACAGAGGTCGACTTGTCAACTTTGACAGGAACAGATATCTCAGTAGATTTATACATAGACATGCAAGTCATTTTTTCTCTCTGAAGTTATTTACAATAATTACATGAGACAAAGAATCCAGTTTCAGTTTGACAAAGTTGCGAGCATTCAATATTCAATATTACTACTATTATTTATGATAACATCGTCCTCTTCTTTAAATCATTGCTATTATGGAATCGTCACAACCTCCTTTAGTTCGCTGGATCTCTTGAAGTCGTCCCCTCTTTTATTAGTCATCTATGGTAATAGTAATAATAGTAATAATAATAATGATGATAATACAATGTTATTTAAGTGTCTCTCGGTGTGTGGGCGTGGCCTACGTTATAGCCCCTCCCCTGACTCCTCCCACCCTCCCCACAAGGGAAAACAACACTGATTAAAACCCGAATACTGTCTCGTACGACGGAGAGACAAAGAAATCATCATCAACAACAATTAATATCGAGCTGCTCCTCGAAGCAAACAACAAACAAGTAAACAAACATTTCCGTTTCGTCATCGTCTTCCAGAGCGGAGCACTCAGCAGGTTTTGGTTTTTGAAAATTCTTTCAGGAAGACAAAAATCATCGAAGAAGAGTTTAGTCGTCCGACAGCAGAGAACGAACACAACAAAATAAAAACATGGATAGGAAGAGACTTTACACGTGTTAGGACAACCTTGACCCACAGGAAGTCCTCCTCAGACAGCATGGCCAGCTAACGGCTAACGAACGGCTAACGGTCAATCTTTGGAGTCTTGGCGTCAAAACAAAACTCTCTCTGAATGATTCCTGCTCACAAAAACTCTACACAGCCAATAGAAGCATTGCGGGTACACACACACACACACAGTTATTGAAATGCAGTATGTTGATGTATGATTAATCTATTTATCGATATTCTTGTCTATATAAGTGACTTCAGGCTGCCGTTCTGTTTCTCACTCAGGAAAATACTCACTGGAGGTTTATGAATGCATGTTAGCATGCTAGCAGACTAGCGGCTAGCTAGCTAGCTAAACAGCACCGGACGTTTTTTAGCCCTCAGTTGTTTTCCTTAATCTCAATAAAAGATATTTTATCACCTGCACAGCAGAAAATCGGTTGCAAATATGCACAAAAGTATTTTGTCATGAATTTATTTCTCTCACAACAAACAACCCAACGCTGACTTACAACAAAGCGTTGTTAGCATTGTTAGCAGTGTTAGCATTGTAAGCTGCTTCACCGTGAGCAATTCTTTTTTTGCAATACACAAACTAAAGAAGATTTGTTAGCTGGCTAGCTAGCTAGCGAAGCCTCTCAACCTGCAGTGGCATCGACCCCGTGGAGCCAGACGAACCGCCGGAGACCGAAAGCACCGCCGCCGCCGCCGCCGCCGCCGCCGCGAGGAGAGACTCCCGGCTCGCTTCAGACCGGATGGGGGGGGCTGTTGTTTTTATAGTTATGTAGCGATGAATGTTTTCTTATTACATTATCATTAGTGACATCAGTGTAAACTTGACTCGCGTTGTGCTCTTTGATATTAGCGGCAGAACATGGGGGGGGGGGGGGGGCATGACACGCTTTGGTTTGAATAGTAATAAGTAATCATAACAGTGATTGTGGCGTCCTGTAAATATGTCGGTTGTCTCTTCCCGTCTACAATATTCAAAAAGAATAAAACCCAAAGTGGAATTCATCAAACAGCGTCGCACAACTCAACAAAAATACAACAGGAAGACCACCGGTGTGTGTGTGTGTGTGTTGAGTTCACCTCAACCGGCTCCGCCAACAAAACACCTTTAACGTTCCAACGAGATTACAAACTAAAACACACGCGTTCCACTTTTTAGATTTAAAACCATGTGAGACTGCAGGAACGAGCTAGTTAGCTAACGTGCTAACAATGACAGGTCCGATGAGCGTAAAGTGCACGACATGGAGGGCAGGTCGGGGGGGTACAACAAACACCATCATGCAAACTCCACAACGCTTTGCATGCCTTTTTTATTATTATTATTATTATTATTATTATTATTACTATCATCACACAGTCAACAGGATGCGTCTCTGGGGAAGGGAAGACTCCCGATCCTCAAAGTCTTTTTTTTTTGCACAACCAAACAACACAAAGAGGAAGAGGGAAGACAAAAGGACACAGGGTCGAATACTCGGACGTCTTGTTTCATGAAGCAGAACGTTGACGGGTTTGGTTCTGACCCGGCGACCCGGGGGGCGGGGGGCGGCGGCCTGATGACGGAGGAACATTTACAGGAGGACACACCGAGCAAAGGAACATCGGGTCAGCGGGCGGCGCTACGACGGCGTCCTGGCTTCAAGCCGTGAGTCGGCCACCAGAACCGAACCAGAGATCATGTGACACTGTGAAGTAACCGGGGACGGACGAAGCCCTGTGATTGGTGCAGGAAATAATGTATTGAGCAGTTTCCTCAAATGTCCAAAACGAGTCCAAAGACACCTGGAAACGAAAGTAAAAGAAGTCCAACAGGTGAGACGCGGCGTGCGCAGGCCGTCAGACGGGGGAGCGAGTCGCGTGAACACGTCTGTCGGCGCGGGGCGGCGGCTCGGCTTCGGGGAACACACGTTACGTTTTGGTTTTGGATGTCAAAGAATAAATAAAAACTCTTCTCCAAACCTGGAACTCCTTTATTCATCTAGCGACTAATACGGCATCACAGACATCTACGGCTAACCGCGCTAACTACGTAACTGCCAAGAAAACACAAAACAGAGCAGTGACCTGCGACGCCAGTGGGTAGAGTTGTAACGTGGAAGTAAAGACGCGGATGACTGAGCCGCCACAGAGCGACCACTTCCACTCGGCAGCTCCACGTCGGGTTCTGGATCTGGACGCGGTGAGCGAGCTAGCTAACACTTTCTACTCAAATAAAACTTAGCTACAACAAACTTTATTGCTTTGGCAGCGAGTGTCGCGCGGGGGCGGTCCGAGGCGTTTGGCCTGAAGACGACCTCCGACCGACGCAGAGCTGCAGCCACGACACTGAGCAGCAACGCCCCCCCCCCCCCGGCCGGGGGCGACGGGCGCATCTTGTGTCACTTCTCAACACGGAACCACGATAACGGAACAAAACATGCTAGTACGACAAACGTGACACCGACGCGCGCCGCCCTCGCCCGGACCGCCTGGACCGCGGCGCTCGGCTAGCCTCACGCTAGCAACGCTTCATTGGAGAACAGAAGGAGCCCAGTGAAGCCATACGGCTAACAGCTAATGCTAACGCTATCGGACATGAAAATACATCGCTACATATTTGAGAAAAAGGCCAATCGGAAAGCAAAACTGACGCGGCGCGTCGCCCGGACCGGACGGCATGACAGCTTCAACTTGGTCAAAATAATGTGGACGACGTTCCTCACAGCGCCGGACACACGGGGGCTCCAACATCAAAGGAAAGGACTGAGATCAATCTCCAACATCAAAGGAAAGGACTGAGATCAATCTCCAACATCAAAGGAAAGGACTGAGATCAATCTCCAACATCAAAGCAAAGGACTGAGATCAATCTCCAACATCAAAGGAAAGGACTGAGATCAATCTCCAACATCAAAGGAAAGGACTGAGATCAATCTCCAACAAGCAGCTACACCATCGACACGTAACACGAGCTAACGCTACGGCATGCTAACCCAGTCCTCACTGGGGGGGGTGATGCGGGCGGCGGGGGTCCGGCCTGCGGCGTGTGGGGGATGTGAACGCGTGTGTCACATGCTGCGCCTCCCACGGAGGCGGAGCCACCAGTCGGACTCCGCCTTTCCTGTCCGGCAGCACCTGTGCAGCCCAAACGAGCCCGAGGGGAACGCGTCAAACAACGGGAAGGCAGGCGCCGCGCCGCGCCGCGGCAACGAGCAACGAGCAACGAGCAACGAGCAACGAGCAGCCGGACCGAGGGAAACTAAAGGAACGCAACCATGGCGACGCTCCGTCGGGCGGTTCATGAACTCGAGAAGTTGAGTTTCATCTTTTTTGTGTTCTCTTCATTTTATTGAATCTTGCAGAAGAACAGCTGAGAGACGAGAAGCCCAATTCTCATTGGCTATCGTGGGCGAGGGAGGCGAGACAAGTTTTCTTCCTCTCATCTAAACTGCATAGATTGACCCCGCCTCCTCCCAGCTCTTTGACCCCGCCCCCCTCAGCCCCCCTCCCCACGGTTCACCTGTCAGTCCAATTCAGCAGGAAACCAGAGGCCCCTCCCCCCTCCCCCTGCTCTTTGGTTGGATAGAGATGACCCCCCCCCCTCCCACGCACACACACACACACACACACACACACATTGTGTTTCCTCAACCAATCGGCTGGCTGGTAGACCCCGTGTGGCCGGTCGGGCCTTTCTATTGAACGGCCGCCTGAGGCGAGTGGCGGCAGTAAGTGACCAATGAGAGGCGGTCTCCTAGCGCAATGCATTCTGGGACGTTCTCACGGAGCCCGACAGGAGGCAGGCGGGATGGCAGATGGCGAGATCGGCGAGCGATTTGGTTCCTGTAGGCCCCCCAACCTGTAGGCCCCCAACCTGTAGGCCCCCCCAACCCGTAGGCCCCAAACCTGTAGGCCCCCAACCTGTAGGCCCCCCCAACCCGTAGGCCCCCAACCTGTAGGCCCCCAACCTGTAGGCCCCCCCAACCCGTAGGCCCCCAACCCGTAGGCCCCCAACCTGTAGGCCCCCAACCCGTAGGCCTCCAACCCGTAGGCCCCCAACCTGTAGGCCCCCAACCCGTGGGCCCCCCAACCCGTGAGGCCCCCAACCTGTAGGCCCCAACCCGTAGGCCCCCCAACCCGTGAGGCCCCCAACCTGTAGGCCCCCCCAACCTGTAGGCCCCGAACCTGTAGGCCCCCAACCCGTAGGCCCCCCCAACCTGTAGGCCCCGAACCTGTAGGCCCCCAACCCGTAGGCCCCCAACCTCTTCGGAGACTCACGAAAAAACTAAAGGAATTAATAAAAAAATAAGAAAATAAAGGCCAAACAAACCAGCTCAGGTGGTCTACAGGTGGTCTACAGGTGGGTGTTGCGTCATATATTCAGCACATCTGTAGTAAATAGGTTTATCTGTTCTTCTTTTATGCGTGATGTATTTAGGTCGGATATAGTGTGATGGTGTCTTTATTGTTTTTTGTCTTTCGGACCCCCGGCGTCTCCTCTATCTGTGATTGGGCTCCTAGCTCCTAGCTCCTAGCTCCTAGCTGATTGGTTATCTGTCTTGCATTTGTGTTTCAAGTCTTTTGTGTCGTCGTCGTGTTTCGTTTCTATGCTGGCGGTCGGACGGTTGTCGGTGTCGGTTTCCGTGGCGGCGGGCGGGGGGGGCGGAGCCTCTTAGAAGCCCAGCGTGCCGCCGATGGTTGAGGCCAGGACCACGCCCAGGATGACGCAGCAGATGATGATCATGATCTTCTTCTGCAGGGACACAGGAGACACACGGTTGGCGGACTACAGGTCTGAGTCTGGGACTCGGGGCTCTGGACTTGAGACTCGAGGCTCGAGGATCGAGGATCGGGGGTCGGGCTCGGGCCGGGCTCGGGCTCGGGGTCAGGGCCTCGGGCCGGGCCGGGCTCGGGTCTGGAGTCGGGCGGGCTCGGGATCAGGCCTGGGTCGGGCTCAGGGTCGGAGCTCGGGGTCAGACTCGGGGTCCGGGGTCAGGGTCGGGGCGGGGCCTGGGGTTGGGGGCCGGGCTCGGGGGCCAGGCTCGGGGGTCGGGCTCGGGGGTCGGCGGCGGGGGGCGGGCTCAGGGGTCAGGCTCGGGGTTCGGGGCTCGGGGGTCAGGGTCGGGCTTGAGCTTGGGGGGTCGGGGTGTCAGGCTCGGGGGTCGGGGCTCGGGGGGCGGGGGCGTACCTTGCGGGCTTGGCTCTGGTACTTCACGGCCTTCTTGGTGTCGGACACGGCTCGCTCCACGTAGTCGACGGAGTGCTCCACGTTGTACTCGATTCTGTCGATCATCTCCCCCTGAAACACACAACGGTGGTTCAGTCCGGACCGCGGCGCGGCGCCCCACCTACCTGGCGCCCCGCCCACCTGGCGCCCCGCCCACCTGGCGCCCCGCCCACCTGGCGCCCCACCCACCTGGCTCTCCACCAGCATGGCCATGTCCACGAACATGTCGTGCAGCTCGCGGATGCTGTTCTCCAGCTTGATGATCTCGGTGTGCCGGGTCTCGATCTCGTTCAGCGCCTGCTTGGTCATCTGAGAGTCCATCTTGATCTGCGGGAGAGGAACTCGTTCTACTCGGATTGCTTTTGAAATGAAAGGAACCTCTAGAAATAATACGTTATAAATATATAGAAAGAAAGGCAGATCCAAAAAGTATCATAGATGAAACACGTTAGCTAAACATTATGTCAGATGCTTGTCATACTCACCAAATATTTTAATATTCACGGTTATTTCCAATTGTTCTTTGCTGTTTATTTCGATCACGCTCCATTTAAATATTTCACGAGTCGAGTCGGAGGACATCAAACGTCTCCGTGGTCACAACATGTCTGTTTGTCAGGACGTTAGCCGACTACTTCGCTAGCTTGAGACGAAGGGACCGTTGAGGCTCCGCTCCTGTAACCAGTGTAGGATCAAAGCCAGAGCTGCATCCCCTCTCCTGACCACCAGGGGGCTCCTCTGGTTGTATAGAAGTCTATGCTTCGGGGCGTGTTTACCTCAGTGGGGAGAGTGGTCGTCCCGTAACCGCAAGGTAGCAGATTCGATCCCCGCTCTCCCCATAAATTGCAGCCCGAAGTGTCCTTGAGCAAGGCACTGAACCCCCAGCTGCTCCCCGGTCTTCACTGCAGCCACTGCTCCTTCATAACGAAGGACGGGTCAAATGCAGGGAAGAATGTCCCATTGTGGGATCAATAAAGGATACATTACTATTATTATTATGTGTTAAAGCTACATGCCCTCTCCTGACCACCAGGGAGCTCCTCTGGTTGTATAGAAGTCTATGCTTCATGTGTTAAAGCTGCATCCCCTCTCCTAACCACCAGGGGGGCACTCCTCTGGTTGTACAGAAGTCTCTGCTTCATGTGTTGAAGCTGCATTATCTCTCCTGACCACCAGCGACTCCTCTGGTTGTATAGAAGTGTATGCTTCACGTGTTAAGGCTGCATTCTCTCTCCTGACCACCAGGGGGCGCCTCCGGTTGTATAGAAGTCTCTATAGTGACTCTACTTTTCTTGATGTCTTCTCTCAGTAAACATGTAAACATGAGTTCACGTCTCAGTCTCTAGTTTCACGTCTTCTTCTATACAGCCTGTCATCATTTAGACTTGATGGACCATAAACACGTGAGCTTTTCATTTGAAGGTGCGTTATGATTTAAAAAATAAATAAACAGGTTGTTTTTGAAATGTAAGTGTAATCAGATTTGTATAGATCTACACCTCCTTCTCTCCTCCTCTCCTCCTCTCCTCCCCTCCTCCCCTCTTCCTGTCTCTTGTGGAGCTCTGGATGGTTGCCATGCCGACTGCTCATTCTGCACCTGTCCATCCTGGAGAGGATCCTCTCTCCTGAAGGTCCATCACCTTCTTCCCCCTTGTTATATTTCTTGGGAGTAGTTCCTGGTCCGATGTGAGGTCAAAGGTCAGGGGTCAGGGATGTCTCTGTGTACAGGTGGGAGGGCGTGGCCTCTACTCATGGCTCCCATCACCATGGAGCTGTGAGAGCGCCGCCTGCTGGTGACCTTACCTGCTTCCCGGGGCTTGACGCCAGCTGTAAACCCCGTTCCTGACCTCCGCTGGTTGGGACATCATAAGTGGGTGTGGTTTCAACCAGAGGAGCTCAGGGTCAAAGGTCGAGGTTTCCAGCGCGGCGTTAAGCGGTCCGCTCCATCGGCCAGAGGCGGAGGGCGTGCACTTATTTGAGCTTTTACTTTGAAAGAGTGCACTTTAGACGTGAAGCGACTCTGTCAAAATAAGAGCTCGGCGGCGCGTCCTCCGGTCGCTACATGCCATGTGACAACAGCCGCGTTCACGTGATGTCACCGCGGGGGCGGAGCTTACATCATCCGTGAAGACGGCCAGCTTGCCACTCTCCAACATGTCCTCTAGTTCTTCATTGGTGGTGGTTCTCCCAGCTGAGGACAGAACACAGAGACAGAGACACAGAGAGAGACAGAGAGACACACAGAGACACACACAGAGACACAGAGAGAGACAGAGACACAGAGACAGAGAGAGACACAGAGACACAGAGACACACAGAGAGACAGAGACACAGAGAGACACAGAGAGAGACAGAGACACAGAGACACAGAGACAGAGAGAGACACAGAGACACACAGAGACACAGAGAGAGACAGAGACACAGAGACAGAGAGAGACACAGAGACACAGAGACACACAGAGAGACAGAGACACAGAGAGACAGAGACACAGAGACAGAGAGAGACACAGAGACACACAGAGACACACAGAGACACAGAGAGAGACAGAGACACAGAGACAGAGAGAGACACAGAGACACAGAGACACACAGAGAGACAGAGACACAGAGAGACACAGAGAGAGACAGAGACACAGAGACACAGAGACAGAGAGAGACACAGAGACACACAGAGACACAGAGAGAGACAGAGACAGAGAGAGACAGAGACACAGAGACAGAGAGAGAGACACAGAGACAGAGAGAGACACAGAGAGACACAGAGAGACACAGAGAGACACAGAGAGAGACAGAGACACAGAGACACAGAGAGAGACAGAGACACAGAGACACAGAGACAGAGAGAGACACAGAGACACACAGAGACACAGAGAGAGACAGAGACACAGAGAGAGACACAGAGACACAGAGACAGAGAGAGACACAGAGACAGAGAGAGACACAGAGAGACACAGAGAGACACAGAGAGACACAGAGAGAGACAGAGACACAGAGACACAGAGAGAGACAGAGACACAGAGACAGAGAGAGACACAGAGACACAGAGACACACAGAGAGACAGAGACACAGAGAGACACAGAGAGAGACAGAGACACAGAGACACAGAGACAGAGAGAGACACAGAGACACACAGAGACACAGAGAGAGACAGAGACACAGAGACACAGAGACAGAGAGAGACACAGAGACACAGAGACACACAGAGACACAGAGAGAGACAGAGACACAGAGACAGAGAGAGACACAGAGACACAGAGACAGAGAGAGACACAGAGACACAGAGACACACAGAGACACAGAGAGAGACAGAGACAGAGAGAGACACAGAGACACAGAGACAGAGAGAGACACATAGACACAGAGACACACAGAGACACAGAGACACAGAGACAGAGAGAGACACAGAGACACAGAGACACACAGAGACACAGAGACACACAGAGACACAGAGACAGAGAGAGACACAGAGACACAGAGACAGAGAGAGACAGAGAGACACACAGAGACACACACAGAAACACACACAGAGACACAGAGACACAGAGAGACACAGAGACACAGAGACACAATGTTTAGAGGTGATGATTCCGGGTTTCATTCGGTATGTCAGGAGTCACTTGGTAGAGTGTAGTACTGCGTGTGTGCTGTGTGTGTACTGTGTGTGTACTGTGTGTACTGTGTGTACTTTGTGTGTACTGTGTGTGTACTGTGTGTACTGTGTGTACTGTGTGTGTACTGTGTGTGTACTGTGTGTATTGTGTGTGTACTGTGTGTACTGTGTGTCCTGTGTTTACTGTGTGTGTACTGTGTGTGTACTGTGTGTGTACTGTGTGTGTACTGTGTGTACTGTGTGTACTGTGTGTGTACTGTGTGTGTACTGTGTGTACTGTGTGTGTACTCACTGATCTCCAGCTGCCTCTGGATGCGGTCCTTGCAGCGGTCGCGGTACTTTGACTGCGTGGTGTTGTACTCAGTCATCACCTCCACGAACTTACGGGACAGGGTCGAGTGCTGAGGGGGGAGGAGGGGGAGAGAGAGGGGGGAGGGGGGAGGGAGGGAGAGAGAGAGAGAGGGAGGGAGGGAGGGAGAGTTATCCAGCCAGTACAGAGGCGTCCCCTCTGAAGTGACTGCACCTGTCTCACCTGTGTCTTGCGGATCCTGAGGTCGGCTGATGACCGGTTGAGACCCTCCTCTTGCTCGATGCTCTGCTCGATTGCTGCAGACACATGTAAACACACACACACACACATAGACACACACAGACACATGTAAACACACACACACACACACACACACACACACACACACACACACACACACACACACACATGTACACACACACACACACACATACACACACACAGACACATGTACACACACACACACACACACACACACACACACACACACACAAACACATAGACACACACACACACACACACATAGACACACACACACAGACACATGTACACACACACAGACACACACACAAACACACACAGAGACATGTGCACACACACACACACATACAATCTTTGAGTTAATGCTCTTATTCTGAAAACTTTGGCTGCGTTCTTCCCACCACAATAAAGCAGATGTTTATTATCGTTATATTTCTAATATATATAAGAGTCACATTATTATTATTACTATTATTATTACTGTCATTATTACTATTATTATTATTATCATTATTGTTATGATAATTATTATTATTTATAATGCCATTATTATTATTATCATTAATATCATTTTTTTATTATTATTATCATCATTATTATTATTATTTAGATGATTATTAGGTTTTTTAAATGTATTAATTATTTGTATTCCTGGTGTTTATGTTTCCCAATTGACCTCTATTCAATAATCCCTCCTCTTCCTCCTCCTGTATCTGTGCGTGTGCGTGTGTGTGTGTGTGTGTATGTGTGTGTGTGTGTATACCTTTTAATTTTGAGCGGACTTTATTGGCGGTCTTCTTGATGTCCGCTGTCAGGTCCTCCAGCTCCTGTTTGGTCTCTGAGACAAAGAGAGACGTTACCATGACGACAAGATGATTATGGTATATTAAATATATATACATATACATATATTCAATATATATAATATATTTATATATATAGCTGTGTCCATCCACTTCAAGTCTTTATGCTAAGCTAAGCTAACGGTGCTGAACACAGACATGAGACCCATCTGAACATGTGATGGGAAAAGAAGAAGAAAAAGAAGTGTGTGTGAGTGTGTGAGTGTGTGTGTCTGTGCCTGTATGTGTGTGTGTGTGTCTGTGTGTGTGTGTCTGTGCCTGTATGTGTGTGTCTGTGCCTGTATGTGTGTGTGTGTGTGTGTGTGTGTGTGTATGTGCCTGTATGTGTGTGTGTGTGTCTGTGTGTGTGTGTCTGTGTGTGTGTCTGTGTGTGTGTGTCTGTGCCTGTATGTGTGTGTCTGTGTATGTGTGTGTGTGTGTCTGTGCCTGTATGTGTGTGTGTGTGTGTCTGTGTGTGTGTGTCTGTGTGTGTGTGTGTGTCTGTGTGTGTGTGTGTCTGTGTCTGTGTGTGTCTGTGTGTGTTTGTGTCTGTGTGTGTCTGTGTGTGTGTGTGTGTAAACAGATTTACGAGCGCTGCAGTGTTGTTCAGCCTTGTCTCCTCGTCTCCTCCCTCCTCGTCTCCTCCCTCCTCTCTGTTTGTGTTTGTGTTAGCATCACATGCTAAAGCTGCTAACTCTGGTGTGTCTATGATTGACAGCTGCGCCGGCCAATGAGAGCGGCTCCTCGCTCTCCTCCTTCATGTCTTCACTCAGGAAGGAGACAACAAGCAGAGGATGACGATGATGAAGATGGAGACTCACTTGTCCTCAGTGGTTCACCTCCTCACCTCCTCACCTCCTCACCTCCTCACCTCCTCACCTCCTCTGAGGTGAACTGGACTTCATGCAGTTTAAATACGAGAGACGTCACAGGAAGCATGCAAGTCAAGGAAGAGGAGGAGGAGGAGGAGAGGAGAGGAGGAGGAAGAAGAGGAAGGGGGAGGAGAAGAAGGAGGAGGAAGAGGAGGGGGAGGAGGAAGAGGAGGAGGATCTAAAGAAAGAGAAAAGGTGAAGAAGGAAACAGAAACAGATGTTCATGCAAAACAGAAAACATGAAACATGCGAGGAGACGCCATGCATGAAGCCGGAGACCTCCTGCTCCTCCTCCTCTCCTCTTCCTCCTCCTCTCCTCCTCTCTCCTCTCTCCTCCTCTCCCTCCTCCCTCCTCCTCTCCTCCTCCCTCCTCCTCCCCTCCTCCTCCTCCTCTCCCTCCTCCTCCTCCTCCTCCCTCCTCCTCTCTCCTCCTCCTCTCCTCCTCCTCCTCCTCCTCCTCCCTCCTCCTCCTCTCCTCCCTCCTCTCCTCCTCCTCCTCCTCCCTCCTCCTCCTCCTCCTCTCCTCCTCCCCTCTCTCCTCCTCCCTCCCTCCTCCCTCTCCTCCCTCCTCCTCCTCTCCCCTCCCTCCTCCTCTCCTCCTCTCCCTCTCCTCCTCCTCCCTCTCCTCCTCCTCTCCCTCTCCTCTCCTCCCCTCCTCTCCTCCTCCCTCCTCCCTCCTCCCTCTCTCCTCCTCCTCTCCTCTCCTCCTCTCCTCCCTCTCCTCCTCCTCTCCTCCCTCCTCCTCTCCTCCTCCTCTCCTCCTCCTCCTCCTCTCCTCTCCTCTCCTCTCCTCCTCTCCCTCCTCCCTCCTCCTCCTCCTCCTCCTCCCTCTCTCTCCTCCTCCCTCCTCCTCCTCCTCCTCCTCCTCCCTCCTCCTCCCTCCTCCTCTCTCCTCCCTCCTCTCCTCCTCCTCTCTCCTCCTCTCCTCTCCTCCTCTCCTCTCCTCTCCTCTCCCTCCTCTCTCCTCTCTCTCCTCCCTTCCTCCTCTCCCTCCTCCTCCTCCCTCCTCCTCCCTCCCTCCTCCTCCTCCCTCTCTCCTCCTCCTCCTCTCCTCCCCTCCCTCCTCCTCTCCTTCTCCTCCTCCTGCTCCTCTCCTCCTCCTCCTGCTCCTCCTCTCCTCCTCCTCTCCTCCTCTCCTCCCTCCTGCATATATCCCTGTTTCAAGTCCTGTGCTTTCCTGTGAGTGCAAGTGCCCTGTTTCAAGTCTGATGTGAAGACAGTGACGACAGGGGGAGTGGAGCGGAGTCAGGGGGCGAGGTCCAGGACTCAACCTGCTGCACTCGCTCCCCTGACCACCAGGGGGCTCCTCTGGTTGTATAGAAGTCTATGTTTCATGTGTTGAAGCTGCATTCTCTCTCCTGACAACCAGGGGGCTCCTCTGGTTGTATAGAAGTCTATGTTTCATGTGTTGAAGCTGCATTCTCTCTCCTGACCACCAGGGGGCTCCTCTGGTTGTATAGAAGTCTATGTTTCATGTGTTGAAGCTGCATTCTCTCTCCTGACAACCAGGGGGCGACTCCTCTGGTTGTATAGAAGTCTATGCTTCATGTGTTAAAGCTGCATTCTCTCTGCTGACCACCAGGGGGCGACTCTGGTTGTATAGAAGTCTATGTTTCATGTGTTGGAGCTGCATTCTCTCTCCTGGCCACCAGGGGGCGACTCTGGTTGTATAGAAGTCTCTGCTTCAAAACGTCCACAAATTAATGAAAGAGGTTATGACACATTATTACCTTCGCATTGAAAATGCAGAAGGTAATGTTTTCGCCGGCGTGTATTTATTTATTTGTGAATATGTCCGTCCGTCCGTCAGTTATTCGTCTAACTCAGACAAAACTGAACCGATTCTTATGAAACTTGGTGGGATGATTGGTCATGACCCAAGGAGCAATCGATTAGTTTTTGGGAGTGATTGGGTCAAAGGTCAAGGTCAAGGTCACGAAAAGGTGAAAAACGTAAATTGCGAAGGTATGCGCTCTACCGAGTGCCCATTCTAGTTGAACAATGTGATGGCTGCAATCGGCTTCACATCTCATTTCAAAACCATGAGCAGCTGCATCATCATCATCATCATCATCATCAGTGGTCCCCAAACTACGGTCCGCGGGCCGGATCCGGCCCGCCTCCACATTTGGACCGGCCCCCTGAACAATACCAGAGACGCGGTCAGATTTACTATTTTTTTCACCTGGCCCGCTGCCGTTGAGATTGCATTGAGACGTGGAGAAAATGTGAAGTGGTGCTCTTCTTCGCAATAGAAGATCTTTGATGGGACGTGTCGAGTCTCGGCCAATCAGTGTTCAGATGTCGACAATGCTGCCTGCAGGCACAGCGCAGCTCGAGTGGCGTCAGGCGTCAGAAGAAGAGGGTGAGGAAGAGGAGGTCTGCTCCCTGGTATAACCCTCAGACCTCAAACTAAAGCAAACGTCACAAAAGCTTGAAAGCATTTGGCGTTCAACTAATCGGGAAGAATCCCGCTTAGTTTGGCGAGATAGTCTTAAAACTTATAAGAAGGCCCTCCGTAATGCCAGAGCAGAATATGACTCATCAGTAACAGAGAAGAAGAAGAACAAGCCCAGGTTTCTCTTTAGCTGTAGCCAGGCTGACAGAGTCACAGCTCTGTGGAGCCCAGTATTCTTATAGACCTCAGTAGTAATGACTTTATGAACTTCTTCAATGAGAAGATTTTAACTATTAGGGACAAGATTAATAATCTCTTGCCCTTAACCAGAGATCTGTCCTCAAGTGGAATGGCTTTGGAAACCGCTGTATGTCCTGGTGTATATTTAGATGGCTTTTCTCCATCAACCGTGACCAATTATCTTTAATGGTTTCTACTTCTAACACGTCTACCTGTCTCTTGGACCCCGTCTACCTGTCTCTAGACCCTGTCTACCTGTCTCTAGACCCCGTCTACCTGTCTCTAGACCCTGTCTACCTGTCTCTAGACCCCGTCTACCTGTCTCTGGACCCCGTCTACCTGTCTCTGGACCCCGTCTACCTGTCTCTAGACCCCGTCTACCTGTCTCTGGACCCAGTCTACCTGTCTCTAGACCCTGTCTACCTGTCTCTAGACCCCGTCTACCTGTCTCTAGACCCCGTCTACCTGTCTCTAGACCCTGTCTACCTGTCTCTAGACCCCGTCTACCTGTCTCTAGACCCCGTCTACCTGTCTCTAGACCCCGTCTACCTGTCTCTAGACCCCGTCTACCTGTCTCTAGACCCCGTCTACCTGTCTCTAGATCCCGTCTACCCGTCTCTAGACCCTGTCTACCTGTCTCTTGGACCCTATCCCGACTAGGCTGCTTAAAGACGTTTTTCCTTTAATTGGCAGATCTCTTTTGGATATTATCAATGTGTCTTTGTTAACAGGCCACGTACCACATTCCTTCAAAGTAGCTGTAATTAAACCTCTCCTGAAGAAGCTGCTCTGGATCCAGAGGTGTTGGCTAACTACAGACCGATCTCTAACCTCCCCTTCCTCTCTAAGATCCTTGAGAAAGTGGTCTCACATCAGTTGTGTGACTTTCTACATCAGAAGAGTTTCAGTCAGGATTTAGAAAACACCACAGAGACAGCACTGGTGAAGATTACCAATGACCTCTTAATGGCAGTTATCAAGCTCCTCTTTTATGGAACCAGCTTCCACCTTCAGTCCTGGAGGCAGACACAGTCACCACCTTCAAGAGTAGACTGAAGACTTTCCTCTTTGACAGAGCTGAGAGTCAGGGCTGAGTCAGGTTCACCTGGTCCACACCTGGAGATGCTGCTAGAGGCTGATAGCTGCTGGGGACCTTTAGGATGCACTGAGCACCTCTCTCCTCTTCTCTTTCTCCTATGGATGAATCTTCATCTCTCCATCACACATGACTAACTCTGCTTCTCCCCGGAGTCCTTCTGACTTCACGTCTCATGGGGTCATGTGACCCTATGAGACGGCATAGATCCATCTGCTGATGGACCTTCGATGGTTGGATCGTGAGTTCCTGTCGCCAGCTGTGCCACTGCCCTGCTGGGACTCCGCCCACTGTAGAGACTCCGCCCACTCCTCCACTCGGGAGGTCTCCAAACTCTCCATGGTGGAATATGCCTAAATATGAACTATTGATAAACTCTGTCAGATTCATTGAATGTATTTTAACTCTAAATCTGTCTTCTGGTCACATGACATCTATTGTTCTGTCCATCTGGAGAGGATCCTCCTCTGTTCTCTCCTCAAGGGTTCTTCACTTTTTTCCCCCTGAAGGGTTATTTGGGAGTTGTTCCTGATCCGATGTGAGGTCAGAGGTCAAAGGTCAGGATGTCTAGGTGTACAGACTGTAAAGCACTCTGAGACACATTTGTAATTTGTGAAACTGGGTTCTATAAATAAACTGAATTGAATCATCATCATCATCATCATCATCATCATCATCATCATCATCATTATCATTATCATCATCATCATCATCATCATCATCATCGTCTTACTTTCGTCAGGGTTCGGGGCAGCCAAGATGGCGCTGTGCTGCTTCTTCACCTGCTCCACATCCTCCGACAGCTTTTCTATACAGCCTCTGATTTCCTCCACCTGGACACACACACACACACACACACACACACACAGACACATGAACACACACATACACACACACACACACACAAACACAAAGGTACAGACACACACACACACACTCACAGACACATGAACACACACATACACACACACACCCACACACACACACACACACACACGTACATAAACACACACACAGGTACACACACAGGTACACACACAGACAGGTATCATTTAACAAAGCACATTTCAACAAAGTTAATATTTTTTATTGGTTCACGTGTTTGTTGCTAGATTAGTGCAACTCCTCATTATCAGGCTGCTCTATAAGTCTCTTAGGTCAACTAGAGAGCGCGTAGTACCATGTTACCCCTCCTTATGGACGTTGAGGATACACTGAGCTCCTCTCTCCTCTCTCCTCTCTCCTCTCTCCTTATGGACGTTAGGAGACACTGAGCTCCTCTCTCCTCTCCTCTCTCCTTATGGACGTTAGGAGACACTGAGCTCCTCTCTCCTCTCCTCTCTCCTTATGGACGTTAGGAGACACTGAGCTCCTCTCTCCTCTCTCCTCTCTCCTTATGGACGTTAGGAGACACTGAGCTCCTCTCCTCTCTCCTCTCCTCTCTCCTTTTGGACGTGTAGGAGACACTGAGCTCCTCTCTCCTCTCTCCTCTCTCCTTATGGACGTTAGGAGACACTGAGCTCCTCTCTCCTCTCCTCTCTCCTTATGGACGTTTAGGATACACTGAGCTCCTCTCTCCTCTCTCCTTATGGACGTTTAGGATACACTGAGCTCCTCTCTCCTCTCTCCTTAAGGACATCTAGGATACACTGAGCTCCTCTCTTCTCTCCTCACTCCTTATGGACGTCTAGGATACACTGAGCTCCTCTCTCCTCTCTCCTTAAGGACGTTAGGATACACTGAGCTCCTCTCTCCTCTCTCCTTATGGACGTTTAGGATACACTGAGCTCCTCTCTCCTCTCTCCTTAAGGACATCTAGGATACACTGAGCTCCTCTCTTCTCTCCTCACTCCTTATGGACGTCTAGGATACACTGAGCTCCTCTCTCCTCTCTCCTTAAGGACGTTAGGATACACTGAGCTCCTCTCTCCTCTCTCCTTATGGACATGTTGAATGACATCTAGTCTTGATGAGGTTTTGTGTCTCACCTGTTCGAAGAACTCGTCCATGAAGTGGTCCCGGTCCACCTGCACCACCTCCTCGTCATCATCGCTGTCCTTAGCCTGCAGACAGATGGGAGACGCATGATGTCATCACACCTGTACTGGTTTCCTGTTTCCTGTTTACGGAGTCCACGACCAGGCAGCTGACGTCTCCATTCAATCGTCTCTGAAACACCAGCTAGCATGCTAACAGGCTAGCGTACAGGCTACAGGCTAACGTACAGGCTACATGCTAACAGGCTTTCCTCCCGTTGCCCGGCTAACGTGAAGCGAACCTGCACCGGCTCTGAAACACCCAATGTCTTCATCTTCATCATGTGACCTTTAGAGTGATGAAGACCATCATCTCTTTCAGTTATTGTGTCCCTCTGTGCACGCAAGCTCGGGTCTCACTGGGGGACTACTGGGACCGGGGGACTACTGGGACCGGGGGACTACTGGGACTGGGGGACTACTGGGAGCATGTCATGCTCACTGGGTGCTGGAGGAGAGCACATTGTTGTTGTTTACTTTTTTGACTATTGCTGTTTGTTTGTTAGATTATTTATTTATTTGTTTTTCAAATTATGGTTTTCTGTTCACACAATAGGGAAATAAAGAACTCTTTAAACCTCCTCTCATCCTCCTCTTGTGTGTGGGTGTGTCTGTCTGTCTGTGTCTGTGTGTGTGTGTGTGTCTGTGTGTGTGGGTGTGTCTGTCTGTGTGTGTCTGTGTGTGTGTGTCTGTGTGTGTGGGTGTGTCTGTCTGTGTGTGTCTGTGTGTGTGGGTGTGTCTGTCTGTCTGTGTGTGTCTGTGAGTGTGTGTCTGTCTGTCTGTGTGTGTCTGTGAGTGTGTGTCTGTCTGTGAGTGTGTGTCTGTGTGTGTGGGTGTGTCTGTGTGTGTGGGTGTGTCTGTCTGTCTGTGTGTGTCTGTGAGTGTGTGTCTGTGTGTGTGGGTGTGTCTGTCTGTGTGTGTCTGTGTGTGTGTGTCTGTGTGTGTGGGTGTGTCTGTCTGTGTGTGTCTGTGTGTGTGGGTGTGTCTGTCTGTCTGTGTGTGTCTGTGAGTGTGTGTCTGTGTGTGTGGGTGTGTCTGTCTGTGTGTGTCTGTGTGTGTGTGTCTGTGTGTCTGTGTGTGTGTGTCTGTGTGTGTGGGTGTGTGTCTGTGTGTGTGGGTGTGTCTGTCTGTGTGTGTGTGTGTGAGTGTGTGTGTGTGTGTGTGTGTGCGTGTGTGTGTGTGTGTCTGTGTGTGTGTGTCTGTGTGTGTGTGTGTGTGTCTGTGTGTGTGTGTGTTTGTCTGTGTGTGTGTGTTTGTGTGTGTGTGTGTGTGTGTGTGTGTGTCTGTGTGTGTTAGCAGCAGACCTTGCCAGCAGCGGGCTGTATTACCCACAATGCCCTGGGCTGTGAATCATTTCTCATGAAGTGAACTCATGTGTTCACATTGAGGCGACACTCAGACGTCCCAGCTTCTCAGGGGCACATGAACGCACCACGACTCTGAGCTTCATTCACACAGAAGAGAGTAATGTCATTGAACTTCACATCAAGGTATTGTATCATGAGGTAGTACACAGAGTACCTGGACAGGTAGTACACAGAGTACATGGACAGGTAGTACACAGAGTACCTGAACAGGTAGTACACAGAGTACCTGGACAGGTAGTACACAGAGTACCTGAACAGGTAGTACACAAGAGTACCTGGACAGGTAGTACACAGAGTACCTGAACAGGTAGTACACAGAGTACCTGGACAGGTAGTACACAGAGTACCTGGACAGGTAGTAAACAGAGTACCTGAACAGGTAGTACACAGTCAGTGTGTTTACATGATGGTACCATTCTAGTCTTTCTTTAGTGGGACTATGCTATCTTTTGGGGAATCTGCTATCATTGTCTGAAAGCACGTCACCTCCGATACCACAGGGGGCGCTGCTTTCACTACAACTCCTGTTGTGTAGCCCCTTTCCTTTTTTTGATTGGCTGATAAGCGCCACGTCACAGCACACCTCCAGGAAGCGTTTGTTTTCCCCACGGGGAGAGCAGCGGGGCTCATGTTGGCGCTGCGGAACATTAAAACATGAAACAGCCGAGAGTTGTTTTCCGCCTTTGTTCGACTGTGCGGTCCGACTACGGTCCGATAAACACCCTGGAGAACTTGATCCGATGCGGTTGATAATCTGACCATCGTGGCATGTAGCGGTGAACTGGACTAGGAACCGGACTTTGCGTCTTTGCGCACGCAAGCGCCACGAGCATCGCCACAAGTATCGCCACGAGTATCGCCACGAGTATCGCCACGAGTATCGCCACGAGTATCGCCACGAGTATCGCCACGAGTCACAGGCTCTCAAATGTCACGCATGTCGGTCTTAACTCACGCCACACATCGGATTTCTCACGCTGAAAACAACTCTCGGCTATATCCAAAAAAAGGAAAGGGGCTACACAACAGCCAATGAGAAAATATGTTGTATCTGGGTAAGATTTAATCCAGCAACCAATGAACCAATGTCTTCAAAACGTGAGCCCTGGAGTTGTAGTGAACACAGCGCCCCCTGTGGTATCGGAGGTGACGTGCTGTCGGCCAATTATTCAAATTACTCACTGCCATGTATATCGGGATAATAGCAGATTCCCCAAAAGATAGCATAGTCCGACTAAAGAAAGACTAGAATGACACCGTCATGTAAACACACTGAGTGAGAAACACACTCACAAACACACCGTTGGTCTTCTTTATACATTTATTTGTGTCTATAAATAAACTGTCAAACTGCCAGAGGGTCAAACTTAGGAAAGAAAGAAAGAAAGAAAGATAGAAAGAAAGAAAGATAGGAAGAAAGCGAGGAGGGGGAGGGGCTTCTATGGAGCATGGTAATGGAGGAGAGGGGGATGGGAGGATGAAGGATGCAGCGGAGGTGGATTCATACTCCACATGAGAGAAACGAATGATGAGGAGAGGAAGGGAGGAAGGGAGGAGGGAACAAGGAGGAAGGGAGGAAGAGGGAGGGAACAAGGAGAAAGAGAGGAAGGGGGAGGGAACAAGGAGGAAGAGAGGAAGGGGGAGGGAACAAGGAGGAAGGAGGGAGGGGGAGACAGTCTCTGCTTCTCTCTGGATAATATTCATTCAGCGATACAGAGAGTGGCAGCGTGGCCTCCTGAGCATGCTCAGTAGAGCACACACACACACACACACACACATGCACACACACACACACACACGCACACACACACACACACACACACAGCAACAGAGATTTATTTCAATATGAGTCCAAGACGGAGAAGATGACCTCCCAGGGCGGGTTCCCCTGACCCGTCAGACACCGTGCCCTTGAGCAAGTCACTGGTAGAGACGTCAGCAGCAGGTGTGTGTGTGTGTGTGTGTGTGTGTGTGTTCTGGGTAAACAGTCAGACCAACCCTAAAGCAAACACCTGGTGCTGCAGCGCCTCGTCTGACACCTGAGACAGCCTCCATGGAGCGCCTCCTCCAGTTCTCCTCCTGTTCTCCTCCTGTTCTCGTGTTCTCCTCGTGTTCTCCTCCTGTTCTCATGTTCTCCTTGTGTTCTCCTTGTGTTCTCATCATGTTTTCCTCTGCGTGGGTTTACTCCGGGTCCACCATCATAAAGACATGCACCGCGTCGTATGGATATGAATGTTGGTGGAGGGGGAGGGGCCGTAGCCGCTGATTGGCCGTAGGGCTGATTGGCCGTAGGGCTGATTGGCCGTAGGGCTGATTGGCCGTAGGGCTGATTGGCCGAAGCCGCTGATTGGCCGAAGCCGTTGATTGGCCGAAGCCGTTGATTGGCCGTAGGGCTGATTGGCCGTAGGGCTGATTGGCCGCCTTCCATCAGTCGGCCCCAGGGCAGCTGTGGCTCCTGATGCAGCTCACCACCACCACCACCAGGGGGATGACTGTGTGTGTGTGTGTGTGTGACGACTGGACTCTGGACTCTTTGAAGAGAGGGTATTTATAGAAGCGCAATATAAAATTGAAGGTTATTATTTTATTATTATGAAACGTAAACTGGTGCTGAGTTGTGGTAGCTTTGTTGCTTTACGTCTGACCCGGGTCAGCTGCACGGGTCAGACGTTGCTCATGGACACATTGAGTGGGGCGAGGGTGTGCCAACCTCCTGATTGGAAGATGGACCTCTGACCTCTGACCTCTGCAGCTCCGTGGGCCATGTGTTCATGCTCTTCTCACTGGTTCCCATCAGCCGGCTGTGACTCTGTGAAGACTCAAAACCATCATAACAATATGAAATATCAACATTTAATACCCAAAAATGATTTAGAGAAATTCATTCTCGAATTAATGTGATTAAACTCAATTTGAAAGGAGGAGGAGGGGGCGGAGCTTTCCAGAGTAACAGAAGGAGGGCGGGGCTTTCCAGAGTAACAGGAGGAGGGCGGGGCTTTCCAGAGTAACAGAAGGAGGGCGGAGCTTTCCAGAGTAACAGGAGGAGGGCGGGGCTTTCCAGAGTAACAGAAGGAGGGCGGGGCTTTCCAGAGTAACAGGAGGAGGGGGGGCGGGGCTTTCCAGAGTAACAGGAGGAGGGGGGCGGGGCTTTCCAGAGCAGCAGAGCAGTGGTCATGTTTACCTCTGAACATGACCACTGCTCTGAGGACACCAACATGAATACTGGGGAGTTTACTGAGGACTCTGCTGTGATTGGCTAATACTGCTGTACTATGATTGGCTAGTTATACTGTACTGTGATTGGCTAATCACTGGTTTTCCTCCGTCACAAGTGTAGCATGAAATTGTGGTGGATTTAGCAAGCCAGCTATCTAATTAGCTAGCTTGCTAAATGAGTAAATTAAAAGACTTTGTCGAAAACGCTTTTTTTATCTCCAGATAATCCACCTATCACAGCACAGCATGATGTAACGGTGACATCACGGTGACGTCTCAATGACATCACGGTGACATCACGGTGACGTCACCGTGAACATAATTATTATTCATAAACATAATTATTATTCTTACAGCAGCTGTTATCGGTTCACGTGATTTTACTCTAGTGATCCAACATGGCCGACAGCGGGATGACTAACTGGAGGAGGAGGAAGAGGAGGTGGAGGAGGAAGAGGAGGAGGTGCATGAGGAGAAGAAAGAGGTGGAGGAAGAAGAGGAAGAGGAAAAGGAAGAATAGGAGGAGGTGCAGGAGGAAGAGGAGAACGAGGAGGAGCAGGGGAAGAGGAGGATACTGATGAGTAACAATTACGAAAATAGACGGAGAATCGATATTTGTCTTACAAAATATATACATATATAAATAAATATATATATATATATATATATATATATATGTATACTGTGTATATATATATACATGTATATATACGAATATATATATATATGAATATATATATATATATATATATGAATAGATACAGTGACATATCTTTATTAATAGATCATTCTATTGATAGACAGATATATTGATCTCTGTCTGACAGGAACCCGGATGAACCCCGGTGGTGTGGAGCTGCAGCAGAGCTCGAGCAGCTGATGTGACCCCCCCCCCTCCCCCAATAATCCCACTACAACCCACCCAAACCGCCGGCATCAGCTGTTGGCTCAGAAAACACCGCATCGCCCGCAGACCGCGCAGACCTGCGGAGCCTCGGCCGTAAAATGGGTGAGGCTCCCCCCCCCCCCCCCACACACACACACACACCGCCGTGAGCTGCGGGAGGACGCGCCGCGCGGAAGAGGAAGCAGATAGAGCCGCATCTCGATCCACCGGCCGCGTATCGATCCACCTGATCGGGACGGTGATGCTGCGCGTTCACGCGGCTCTGAATCAGGAGGAGGCGCGCGCTGCAGGATGTGGCCTCCGAAACACACACACACACACACACACACACACAATCACTGCATTTCGGTCCTCTCCACCTCCTCCTCCTTCATCAGGTCATCCGAGCACGCACACATGGACACGCGCGTGTTGTCCGTCCCTCGCGCCGCAGGGGCGCGCGCAGCAGCGGGGCCTCTGCGTCTAAAGCTCCGGTAACACCGCGATAAGGGGGTCCGGGCCGAAACCGTGACCTCCAGCCGGTGCGCCCCGCACACCAACCACGCGTCTAAGAAAAGCCTCCATTTCAGGCAGAGCACGAAGAGCCCAGAACCGGGTCTATACCGGGTACCGGGCCCGGGGCCCGGGAGGAGGCGCACGAGCACGGAAAGAGCAAAATGGAGCTTACGCTTCGCAGTTCCGCCGTTCGGTCCTTCATGGCGCCGCAGACGGAGATTCGGCCTGGTGGGGGTCTGGGGTGGGGGGGTCCGAGCGCGCGCGGTCGTCGGTTTGCGCTCCGAGATCCAACAAGATCTCCTTTTATTGTTCAGGGTCTGGATGCGGAGCGGGGCTCGTGCTCCTCTTCGGTTCTCCTCTTCGGTTCTCCTCTTCGTGTCGGGATGGAGGAGGAACAGCGTGACGCGCTCCGCCTTCTGCTCCGCTTCAGGGGGTTTGATCCGTGCGGGAGGATTCTGATCCTTCTGGTCTTTAAAGGGTCCTGATCCTTCTGGTCTTTAAAGGGTCCTGATCCTTCTGGACTTGAATGGATCCTGCTCCGCTTCCTTGTGGTCTTGAATG
>CM070091.1:19511376-19536376 GCA_036178185.1 Liparis tanakae | reverse complement strand
GGCGTTCCCGTGGCGTTCCCGTGGCGTTCCTGTGGCGTTCCCGTGGCGTTCCCGTGGCGTTCCTGTGGCGTTCCTGTGGCGTTCCTGTGGCGTTCCCGTGGCGTTCTCGTGGCTTTCCCGTGGCGTTCTCGTGGCGTTCCCGTGGTGTTCCCGTGGCGTTCCCGGGGCCGACAGCTTCTTGACCTTGACGTTGGGCTGAGGGCGGCGTCCACGGAGAAGATGGCATTCCTCGTCAGACACGTGGAGACTTTATTAATCACACCAATACTTAAAACTACTAAACACGGGAATACAATATAAAAAACAGGGATGAAAGATATAGATGTATACAAGTAAAATATAAAATACAAAATGAAGTATATTTGGATATAAAATGAAACGTGGGTATATATATATATATATATATATATATATATATATATATATATATATATATATATATATATATACACACACACAAACAAATATAATAAGAATACAATGACTGCAAAGTATACAAAGTATAATGAAGCAATAAGGGACGAGAGGCAGTACTGTGACGTCAGTAAAGTACTGCTCAAGGTGTTGTTACAACCCTTGAATAGTACTTTACAGGGTTTTTCCTGCATAGAGTAAATGTGGGCGAGCGCCTGAGAAAAGAAAGGTGTCTGACTGGAGGAGCGGCCAGCTGCTGAGCTGAGATACGAGCGCCGACACGGAGCTTCAGTGAGATGTGGCAGCAGATTTGAAATGACGGCTAACGGTCTAAAAGCTGACCTTATGTTTAGAGCACTGATATGGAGCGCTCCCCTTTAAGGGGAATGTGAACGGGCCGTACATTATGGCTGAATATAACACACCCCGTGACTCGCTCTCAACCAATCAGAAGGCTTGATTTCATCTACCCGTATTATAATATAAAATACAAAATTAAATAGTGTGTGTGTGTGTGTGTAATGATATTATGTAGTTATTACAGTAATTGCTCTAGGATCTGGCCAGAGGGGTCGGTAGAGCCTCCTGTAGCGCTCCTCTGTCCCTGTAGAGGGCGACCCTGGTCTCTGGTCTCTCTGGTCCCCCTGACCCTGGTCTCTCTGGTCCCCCTGACCCTGGTCTCTGTGGTCCTCCTGACCCTGGTCTCTGGTCTCTGTGGTCCTCCTGACCCTGGTCTCTGTGGTCCCCCTGACCCTGGTCTCTGGTCTCTGTGGTCCCCCTGACCCTGGTCTCTGGTCTCTCTGGTCCCCCTGACCCTGGTCTCTGTGGTCCCCCTGACCCTGGTCTCTGGTCTCTCTGGTCCCCCTGACCCTGGTCTCTGTGGTCCTCCTGACCCTGGTCTCTGGTCTCTGGTCTCTGTGGTCCCCCTGACCCTGGTCTCTGGTCTCTGTGGTCCCCCTGACCCTGGTCTCTGGTCTCTGTGGTCCCCCTGACCCTGGTCTCTGGTCTCTGTGGTCCCCCTGACCCTGGTCTCTGGTCTCTGTGGTCCCCCTGACCCTGGTCTCTGGTCTCTGTGGTCCCCCTGACCCTGGTCTCTGGTCTCTGTGGTCCCCCTGACCCTGGTCTCTGGTCTCTGTGGTCCCCCTGACCCTGGTCTCTGGTCTCTGTGGTCCTCCTGACCCTGGTCTCTGGTCTCCTGACCCTGGTCCTGGTCTCTGGTCCTCCCCTGACCCTGGTCTCTGGTCTCTGTGGTCCCCCTGACCCTGGTCTCTGGTCTCTGTGGTCCCCCTGACCCTGGTCTCTGGTCTCTGTGGTCCCCCTGACCCTGGTCTCTGGTCTCTGTGGTCCCCTGACCTGGTCCTGGTCCTGGTCCTGACCCTGGTCTCTGGTCTCTGGTCTCTGTGGTCCCCCTGACCCTGGTCTCTGGTCTCTGTGGTCCCCCTGACCCTGGTCTCTGGTCTCTGTGGTCCCCCTGACCCTGGTCTCTGGTCTCTGTGGTCCCCCTGACCCTGGTCTCTGGTCTCTGTGGTCCCCCTGACCCTGGTCTCTGGTCTCTGTGGTCCCCCTGACCCTGGTCTCTGGTCTCTGTGGTCCCCTGACCCTGGTCTCTGGTCCCTGTGGTCCTCCTGACCCTGGTCTCTGGTCTCTGTGGTCCCCCTGACCCTGGTCTCTGGTCTCTGTGGTCCCCCTGACCCTGGTCTCTGGTCTCTGTGGTCCCCCTGACCCTGGTCTCTGGTCTCTGTGGTCCCCCTGACCCTGGTCTCTGGTCTCTGTGGTCCCCCTGACCCTGGTCTCTGGTCTCTCTGTGGTCCCCCTGACCCTGGTCTCTGCTCTCTGTGGTCCCCTGACCCTGGTCTCTGGTCTCTGTGGTCCCCCCTGGTCCCTGGTCCCCTCTGGTCTCTGTGGTCCCCCTGACCCTGGTCTCTGGTCTCTGTGGTCCCCTGACCTGGTCTCTGGTCTCTGGTCTGTGGTCCCCCTGACCCTGGTCTCTGGTCTCTGTGGTCCCCCTGACCCTGGTCTCTGGTCTCTCTGGTCCCCCTGACCCTGGTCTCTGTGGTCCTCCTGACCCTGGTCTCTGGTCTCTGTGGTCCCCCTGACCCTGGTCTCTGGTCTCTGTGGTCCCCCTGACCCTGGTCTCTGGTCTCTGTGGTCCCCCTGACCCTGGTCTCTGGTCTCTGTGGTCCCCCTGACCCTGGTCTCTGTGGTCCTCCTGACCCTGGTCTCTGGTCTCTGTGGTCCTCCTGACCCTGGTCTCTGTGGTCCCCCTGACCCTGGTCTCTGGTCTCTCTGGTCCCCCTGACCCTGGTCTCTGTGGTCCTCCTGACCCTGGTCTCTGGTCTCTGTGGTCCCCCTGACCCTGGTCTCTGGTCTCTGTGGTCCCCCTGACCCTGGTCTCTGGTCTCTGTGGTCCCCCTGACCCTGGTCTCTGGTCTCTGTGGTCCCCCTGACCCTGGTCTCTGGTCTCTGTGGTCCCCCTGACCCTGGTCTCTGGTCTCTGTGGTCCCCCTGACCCTGGTCTCTCTGGTCCCCCCTGACCCTGGTCTCTGTGGTCCCCTGACCCTGGTCTCTGGTCTCTGTGGTCCCCCTGACCCTGGTCTCTGGTCTCTGTGGTCCCCCTGACCCTGGTCTCTGGTCTCTGTGGTCCCCCTGACCCTGGTCTCTGGTCTCTGTGGTCCCCCTGACCCTGGTCTCTGGTCTCTGTGGTCCCCCTGACCCTGGTCTCTGGTCTCTGTGGTCCCCCTGACCCTGGTCTCTGTGGTCCCCCTGACCCTGGTCTCTGGTCTCTGTGGTCCCCCTGACCCTGGTCTCTGGTCTCTGTGGTCCCCCTGACCCTGGTCTCTGGTCTCTGTGGTCCCCCTGACCCTGGTCTCTGGTCTCTGGTCCCCCTGACCCTGGTCTCTGGTCTCTGTGGTCCCCTGACCCTGGTCTCTGGTCTCTGTGGTCCCCCTGACCCTGGTCTCTGGTCTCTGTGGTCCCCCTGACCCTGGTCTCTGGTCTCTGTGGTCCCCCTGACCCTGGTCTCTGGTCTCTGTGGTCCCCCTGACCCTGGTCTCTGGTCTCTGTGGTCCCCCTGACCCTGGTCTCTGGTCTCTGTGGTCCTCCTGACCCTGGTCTCTGGTCTCTGTGGTCCCCTGACCCTGGTCTCTGGTCTCTGTGGTCCCCCTGACCCTGGTCTCTGGTCTCTGTGGTCCCCCTGACCTTGGTCTCTGTGGTCCTCCTGACCCTGGTCTCTGGTCTCTGTGGTCCCCCTGACCCTGGTCTCTCTGGTCCCCCTGACCTTGGTCTCTGTGGTCCTCCTGACCCTGGTCTCTGGTCTCTGTGGTCCTCCTGACCCTGGTCTCTGGTCTCTGTGGTCCCCCTGACCCTGGTCTCTGGTCTCTGTGGTCCCCCTGACCCTGGTCTCTGGTCTCTGTGGTCCCTGACCCTGGTCTCTGGTCTGACCCTGACCTGGTCTCTGGTCTCTGTGGTCCCCTGACCCTGGTCTCTGGTCTCTGTGGTCCCCTGACCCTGGTCTCTGGTCTCTGGTCCCCTGACCCTGGTCTCTGGTCTCTGTGGTCCCCTGACCCTGGTCTCTGGTCTCTGTGGTCCCCTGACCCTGGTCTCTGGTCTCTGTGGTCCCCTGACCCTGGTCTCTGGTCTCTGTGGTCCCCTGACCCTGGTCTCTGGTCTCTGTGGTCCCCTGACCCTGGTCTCTGGTCTCTGTGGTCCCCCTGACCCTGGTCTCTGGTCTCTGTGGTCCCCCTGACCCTGGTCTCTGGTCTCTGTGGTCCCCCTGACCCTGGTCTCTGGTCTCTGTGGTCCCCCTGACCCTGGTCTCTGGTCTCTGTGGTCCCCCTGACCCTGGTCTCTGGTCTCTGTGGTCCCCCTGACCCTGGTCTCTGGTCTCTCTGGTCCCCCTGACCCTGGTCTCTGTGGTCCTCCTGACCCTGGTCTCTGTGGTCCCCCTGACCCTGGTCTCTGGTCTCTGTGGTCCCCCTGACCCTGGTCTCTGGTCTCTGTGGTCCCCCTGACCCTGGTCTCTGGTCTCTGTGGTCCCCCTGACCTGGTCTCTGGTCTCTGTGGTCCCCTGACCCTGGTCTCTGGTCTCTGTGGTCCCCTGACCCTGGTCTCTGGTCTCTGTGGTCCCCTGACCCTGGTCTCTGGTCTCTGTGGTCCCTCCTGACCCTGGTCTCTGTGGTCCCCCTGGTCTCTGGTCTCTGTGGTCCCCTGACCCTGGTCTCTGGTCTGGTCCCCTGACCCTGGTCTCTGGTCTCTGTGGTCCCCTGACCCTGGTCTCTGGTCTCTGTGGTCCCCTGACCCTGGTCTCTGGTCTCTGTGGTCCTCCTGACCCTGGTCTCTGGTCTCTGTGGTCCCCTGACCCTGGTCTCTGGTCTCTGTGGTCCCCTGACCCTGGTCTCTGGTCTCTGTGGTCCCCTGACCCTGGTCTCTGGTCCTGGTCTCTGTGGTCCCCTGACCCTGGTCTCTGGTCTCTGTGGTCCCCCTGACCCTGGTCTCTGTGGTCCCCTCTGGTCTCTGTGGTCCCCTGACCCTGGTCTCTGGTCTCTGTGGTCCCCTGACCCTGGTCTCTGGTCTCTGTGGTCCCCTGACCCTGGTCTCTGGTCTCTGTGGTCCCCTGACCCTGGTCTCTGGTCTCTGTGGTCCCCTGACCCTGGTCTCTGGTCTCTGTGGTCCCCTGACCCCTGACCCTGGTCTCTGGTCTCTGTGGTCCCCTGACCCTGGTCTCTGGTCTCTGTGGTCCCCTGACCCTGGTCTCTGGTCTCTGTGGTCCTCCTGACCCTGGTCTCTGGTCTCTGTGGTCCCCCTGACCCTGGTCTCTGGTCTCTGTGGTCCTCCTGACCCTGGTCTCTGGTCTCTGGTCTCTGTGGTCCCCCTGACCCTGGTCTCTGGTCTCTGTGGTCCCCCTGACCCTGGTCTCTGGTCTCTGTGGTCCCCCTGACCCTGGTCTCTGTGGTCCGACCCTGGTCTCTGGTCTCTGTGGTCCCCTGACCCTGGTCTCTGGTCTCTGTGGTCCCCTGACCCTGGTCTCTGGTCTCTGTGGTCCCCCTGACCGGTCTCTGGTCTCTGTGGTCCCCTTGGTCCTTCTGCATGGTCTCCTGGCCTGACCGCTGGAGGACGAGGACAAAGAGACGATGTCCCCAGGGAGACCCGGTCGTCTGTGTCCGTCTCCAACCAGAGAGGAGGAGCAGGAGGAGCAGGAGGAGCAGGAGCAGGAGCAGGAGGAGCAGGAGGAGCAGGAGGAGGAGGACGGGGAGGACAAAGACAGGAAGGTGAGGAAGAAAATGTAATGTAGAATGTAATAATGTGTTTAAATATATACTTTAAAATAACTACATTTAGTGTGTGTGTGTGTGTGTGTGTGTGTGTGTGTGTCTGTGTGTGTGTGTGTGTGTGTGTGTGTGTAGAGGAAGAGGAGGCGTGTCTGGTCAGAGTGTGAGGAATGTGGGCGTCGGTTTAGCCGCATGTCTCTCCTGAAGGTTCACCGTCAGACTCACGCCTCCTCCTCGTCTCCTCCTGGCTCCGCCTCCTCCACTCTCTGCTGCTCCTCCTGCGGGAAGAGGTTCACCTCAGCGACCCGCCTCCACAGCCACATCCGGACCCAGCACCCCGGGGTCCGGTCCTGAGCCGGGACCAGGAGCACTTTTGATTATTGATACATCTCTATGAGAGTTTAAATATTAATAATTATTTTATTCTAACATTTAAAACTTGAGCAGAGCTCCATTTCAATGAGATTATTGATTATGGATTATTGATCTCAGAAACAAACCGAAGAACTGCAATCTGGTCTGGGTCCTGGTCTGGGTCCTGGTCTGGGTCCTGGTCTCATGAAAACAATGATCAAAACAAAGAAAGTTGTTTTAAAGTCAGAACTTTGTTTCATCCTCAATTCTTAATGATTATAATCATGATTATAATCATGATTATAATCATGAATCTGATGATTTATTTCACTTGTGTTCATGATGAACTTCAAAACAAACGGCATGGATTGAAGATGTTTATCCAACTGGAAGTGCAGAGGAGGAGGAGCAGGAGGAGGAGCAGGAGGAGGAGGAGCCAGACGAAGGGGAACTGCTGCTCCTCCTCCTCCTCCTGCTCCTGCTCCTCTGGGCAGAGGACGGTACGCCTTTAACGCGTTAGTGTTCCTCTTTAAACCGATCTGATCCGGATGGAAACCCGGAAGGAAAAAAGAAGTGAAACGTTAAGAACGTTTTTTATTTGACAATGAAACAAACATTATTTTTAGTTTGAATGATTTTTCTTTTTTTAGGGTCATGGTTGAAATTATTATTTTTTTAATAAATAATCCACGTGGATTTTAGTTTCTGATTTAATATTTAGTTCCCAGAGTCGTGAGCAGAGGACAGACCCAGAGGTCACGACCTTTTTATTCATTTTGACTACTGGATACGAATCGGAAACAAATCTCCATATTTATTCTTTATTCAGTACAAACAACAACAACAACAACATTGAGTCCACCGAGATTCAAAACAAAGTAAAAAGTCTTTTCTGGCTTCAGCTCAACATCGTCCTCACCTGAAGCTGAGCCGTACCTCGGTTCTGTTTCAGTGTTCCTCTTTCCACACGACCTCATTGCCTCAGACGGTCACGTTGTTGTTGTTGTTTAAAACACAACCTGAAGCTGTCGCGTGTAGACGAGCGCCTCCACGGCGTAGAGGAGCTCAGAGCGCCCCCTGGAGGACGTGTTCTCAGAACGTTGACGTTCCGTTGAGCGTTTAAATAACGACCGATGAGAACCGACGGAACCCGAACACGACGAGCTCCTCCAGATGTTCCCCAGATGTTTGCTCGGGAACGGGCCGAGTCGTTCGTGGGTCTCGCGCGACAGCAGCTGCTTCGCTGCACTGAAACCGACGGGACCAGAACCGGTTCCGGTTGGGGGTTCTCCGCATCACAAACCCGAGCCGGCGGCGGTGGAACCCGCGGTCACGATTTAATTCAGTCGAGGCCACGAGTTCTGTCTTATTTTATCAACAAAAGATATCTGTACGTGTTAGCTCAAAGCTACCGTTAGCTCTGAGCTAACATTAGCTCAGAGCTAAGCTCAAAGCTAACGTTAGCTCAGAGCTAAGCTCATGTGTTTTTTATTTTACGTGGGAAGATGAAAGCTGGGACGAGGGGAAAGAAGGGAATCAACGATAGTTTCACACCTGAACCTGCGGAACCCGCAGTTCCCCACAGAACCCCCCCCCCCTGCTGGTCTCTAGACGTAGAGCCGGGGTTCCTCAGGGAACGATCTGAGCTGCTCTTACATTTTGTGAATAAGGGGACAAAGGGATGTTTTTGACACTTAAGTACATTTGTCTTTAGATACGGGGAACCTGGTTCACGGGGAACCTGGTCCACGGGGAACCTGGTCCTCGTGGAACCTGGTCCTTGTTGAACCTGGTTCACGGGGAACCTGGTTCACGGGGAACCTGCGTCCCTGGGGAACCTGGTCCTCGTGGAACCTGGTTCACGGGGAACCTGGTTCACGGGGAACCTGCGTCCCTGGGGAACCTGGTCCTCGTGGAACCTGGTTCACAGTGGGAACCTGGTCCTCGTGGAACCTGGTTCACGGGGAACCTGGTCCTCGTGGAACCCGGTCCTCGTGGAACCTGGTTCACGGGGAACCTGCGTCCACGGGGAACCTGCGTCCACGGGGAACCTGGTCCTCGTGGAACCTGGTCCCTGGGGAACCTGGTCCTCGTGGAACCTGGTCCCTGGGGAACCTGGTCCTCGTGGAACCTGGTCCACGGGGAACCTGCGTCCACGGGGAACCTGGTCCTCGTGGAACCTGGTCCCTGGGGAACCTGGTCCCTGGGGAACCTGGTCCTCGTGGAACCTGGTTCACGGGGAACCTGGTTCTCCGTGACTTGGCGGAGCAGGCGTTCCTCCGGGCGAGCTCTCTGCCGCCCCCTGTTGGAGAAGGGGTTATCTGTTCATCTGTGTTTTTAGATTTGATGCAATACTTTTGATATGATGTGTGTCCTTTTTTCTAATTCAGTCTAATGAAACCAAATGTAAAAGCATTTCCTCTTTCATAAACCTTAATGTGAACTCCGATCCATGTGACCTTTGACCTTGTGAGTGAATTGTTTGCCCAGGTCTCCAGAGTGTGCCTGTTGGCCGTGTTGATCACAGCAGTCTGAATGTGAGCGCCATGACGACGATGAAGAGGAGGAGGAGGAAGGAGATGTTGTTATTGACGTTGTTATTGACCTGTTTATTGAGACCGGGTCCTCTAGTGTTACCAAGACAACCAATAAATGTTCACCACGACCAGCCGGCCTGAACTTATTGATTCATGTTAATGTTCTGCTTTATAGCCTGTTTATCAAAACACACACACACACATAGGTGTATATACATATACACACATCTATATATATATATATATATATACACACACATATATATATATATATATATATATATATATATTTTATACATATATATACACACACACACACATATATATATATACACACACACACACATATATATATATACATATACATTTGTTTCAGTTTTACTTGCAGCTATAGTCTGATATAAATGATGGACATGTCTAACTCAATAAACAAAATTCATCTAATCTATTATTATTTTAAATTAATAAATCCACTAATAACACTAACATATTAATGTGAATTAATTTGACATGTATTGATAAGATTATCGCTCTCTGACGTCACTACTTAACTGTGATGACCCGGATCAGCGGGAGGCGCGTGCCGCTGATCATCAAACACCAGGCGCGCGAAGCTGAACATAAATGAATAAAAGGAGCGCGAGGAGGTGACGACGACGATAACGTAACAATATGCCGCGCGCGCACATCCGCGTACCCGCTCGTGCACGCTGAGAAATATACCCAACCTTCTACTACCGTTGCCGTAGTTACCTAGCGCGAGGAGCGACCAGTGAGCAGGCGCGAAGGAAGCGAGGGAAGGAAGCGAGGGAAGGAAGCGAGGGAAGGAAGCGAGGAGAGGAAGGACGAAGAGAGGAAGAGAGGAAGAGAGGAAGGAGGGAGCGGAATTAGTCAGCCGTAGAGGAGGGAGGCGAGGAGGCGAGGAGGCGAGGAGGCGAGGAGGCGAGGAGGCGAGGAGGCGGCGGGTTGTTTCTGCCGAGGTGGACGTGGCGGGTCCGGCTGCGCGAGCGAGGAAGTGACCGAGGAGGCGCCATGAAGCGGACCAGGTACCGTCGCTCAGCGAGCCGAGCCGAGCCGAGCCGCTTCCGGCTGCCACGCGCCTGACAGGGCGAGCCGCACACGTCTCAGTCTGAGCGCTGGCTCTTTGTTTTGTGTCGGAGGGTGTCCGCCGCTCTCGCGCCTTCTCCCGGGGTGAGGGGCAGCCCGCGGGGGGAGGGGCAGCGGGGGCTGCCCCCGGAGCCGCGCGCCCCGCTCTGACCGCCTCATCCCGGCTCGTCTCGCTCTCTCCCCGCTGCGTGATAAACAAGATGGCTGCTCGCTGCTCCGGCTAGCGAGACATGGCAGCCTGCCCTGTCTTTGTGAGCCGGGAAGCGCGTGTAGACCAGGGTCTCCCTGCACTGTCACGCGCGGGGCGCGGGGAGAAGCCCCGGAGCTCGCAGTCCCCGGCTGACGCACCGGAAGATGACCCGTTAACCGGGGGACTCGCGGTTGTTTCGCCCGGTTTGTGCCGTAGGCGGCGGGCCCCTTGAGGAGCTGTTGTTCGGGAGGCGCGCGGCGGCTTCCCCCGCGAGCTCGCAGCCGGTGCTCACCGGTGCCCGCACGCGCTGTCTGTTCGTTTTATTTAATTTAGTAAAAACGTGCAGTCTGTTCGGAGTGTGAAGTTAACGGCCACGCGCACGGTCAACTTTGGCCTGCGCGTGCCCGCTGCAGCTTTCAAAGATATTCACATTCTTTACTTCGTAAAATGGCCTAAATGGTGAGTGAAAGTACTCCAGGACAAGTAGAAGTCTGGCAGTCGAAACTACCCTCAAGTAAACATTGTAAGAACACCTGCAGTAAAAGTACATGCATATTGTCAACAAACTATTTTAAAGTAGTAAAAGTGCATGCATATTGTCAACAAACTATTTTAAAGTAGTACAAGTGCATGCATATTGTCAACAAAGTATTTTAAAGTAGTAAAAGTACATGCATATTGTCAACAAACTAGTAAAAGTCTTGCATCAGTTCTGTTCTGTTTATGGATCAATACTTCCGCAGCGTTATTGTGCATGCTGTGTTTTACTGCTCTACAAGTGTTTTCATACCACGGTAACTCCACGAGTGTCTGATGCTGACACAAAGCTCCCCCTGAGCCCTGCAGCAGCGCTCTGCTGGGCCGAGTCCTCGTGGTCCTCCTTTCTGGAGGAGCGTTGACCCTTCCAGATGTTTAGCCATACGTACGTCTAGCTGTCGTGTTGTGTGTAACATGTCATACTTAAATGCATGGTCATGACTGGTTCTGTGTGCAGGCTGGTCCACGTGAGGTGACATCAGAGACTCCTTGTTGGACTCCTCAAGGACACGCCCCCTCTCAGGTAGATTCCTACAGAGGAGGGAGAAGGCGTTGGCAATACGTCGGCCCAACCGGAGCGTGGCGAGGAGGGTTAGCTCCGCCCCCTCACCATGACAGACTTGGAGACGGAGTGTTTGAGCCTCTGCTCTCCCCCCCCACCTCTGGACTCGGGGCCCGACTGCCCCCCCGCGCTCGGGTCGCTGGCGGCGGAGATCGCCGAGCCGCTGGCGATGCTGCCGTGTGTGAAGAGCGAGCCGGAGGACGGGGACCTGGACACCATCCAGACCGTGGACCTGTCGGAGATCCAGCCTCTGGCCACGGCCGACCTGGGCCAGGACCAGATCAAGATGGAGATCAGCGGCCTCGACTACATCAAGTCCGAGCACCACCACCACGCAGACCACCACCTGGGCCACTTCCACCACGGAGACGCCACCGAGCTGGACTACAAGTCGCACTACGAGCCCAGCTCTGTGTTCGACTACATTTCCCAGGTAAAGATGGCCCCCGCTCACAGCTGGTCCCAGGTAAAAGGGTTTTCCTGATCGGATGTGAGGTCAAAGTTCAGGGATGTTGTATGTGTACAGATTGTAAAGCCCTCTGAGGGGAGCGTGTGTTGTCGTCCTAGGTGTTGTTGTTGTCCTCTGTGTTGTTGTTGTTGTTGTTGTCCTAGGTGCTGTTGTTGTCCTGTGTTGTTGTTGTCGTCGTCCTAAGTGTGTTGCTGTGCTGCAGGTGACGGACACCCTTGGCTACCTGAAGTCGGACCACCATGTGGACGTCCAGTGTTACTACACGGCGGAGCTGAGCGCCCTGCGGTACCCCGAGTCTCACCTGCAGCCCACGGGGCTGGAGTCCATCCACCTGGCGGAGCTCCGCACCGAGCTCAACAAGCTGCGGCCCGACGCGCCGCCGCCGGACGGCAAGCCGGAGCCCGAGGCCCCGGGGGCGGGGCCCTACGACGCGGCGCCCGGCCGGGACGGGAAGGAGGCGGCGGGAGGCGGAGCCCCGAACCCGGCGGCGAGGAAGCCGCGTGGCGCGCAGGGCGAGAAGCCCTTCTCCTGCGCGCGCTGCGCCAAGAACTTCAGCACGCTGGGCAACCTGAAGACGCACCAGCGCATCCACACGGGCGAGCGGCCCTACAGCTGCTCGCAGTGCGGCAAGAGCTTCGGCCAGGCCGGCAACCTCAAGCGCCACCGGCTGATCCACACGGGCCTGAAGCCCTACAGCTGCGCCCACTGCCCCAAGGGCTTCACCAAGGCCGACGACCTGCGCTCGCACCAGCGGCTGCACACCGGCGAGCGGCCCTTCGCCTGCCCGGCCTGCGGCAAGAGCTTCGGCCAATCCAAGGAGCTGAAGGCGCACCAGCTGAGCCACACGGGCGAGCGGCCCTTCTGCTGCCAGCACTGCGGCAAGAGCTTCGGCAAGGAGGCGGGCTACCGCAACCACGTGCAGATCCACGCGGGCCAGAAGCCCTTCACCTGCTCGCAGTGCGGCAAGACCTTCGGCAACGCGGGCGTGCTAAAGACCCACGAGAAGATCCACTCCGGCGAGCGGCCCTTCGGCTGCACGCAGTGCGGCAAGAGCTTCGGCCGCCTGGGCCACCTGAAGGCGCACCAGCAGATCCACACGGGCGAGCGGCCCTTCGCCTGCGCCGGCTGCGGCAAGACGTTCAGCCAGTCGGGGCACCTCAAAGCCCACGAGCAGATCCTGGCGGGCAGGCGCCTGGCGCCAGGCCTGGCGCCGCGGCGCTGAGCAGTCCTGGCGCCGCTAGCAGTGCGAGCGCCGTTAGCGCCGCTAGCAGCCCTTGTGGTGCTAACGGCGCCAGCAGCGACAGCAGCTGAAAGGAACTCCTCCCCTTTTAAAGTTATCGGATAAACAAAGTATTATTCCTCTTTTTTATAAATCCTATATATATATATAAAGCTCTTTTCCTTTTTTCTTACATTTTCATAGTGTGTGTGTGTGTGTGTGTGTGTGTGTGTGTGTGTGTGTGTGTGTGTGTGTGTGTGTGTGTGTGTGTGTGTGTGTGTGTGTGTGTGTGTGTGTGTGTGTGTGTGTGTGTGTGTGTGTGTGTGTGTGTGTGTGTGTGTGTGTGTGTGTGTGTGTGTGTGTGTGTGTGTGTGTGTGTGTGTGTGTGTGTGTGTGTGTGTGTGTGTGTGTGTGTGTGTGGCCCAGTACTTATTCTGAAGTACTTCTACACAAGCACAAACTTTTCTTACTGAACCCGACCAGCAGCTCCAGACAGACGCCGTGTTTTATACTCGCATTGCAGATGAGCACCTGAGGCTCAGGGAGCCAGCGGTGACCCCGAGGGACAGCAGACGGAGGCCGTGCACCGGCGTCCGTGACAAAGGTCTCCTGTGAGAGCTCTTCGTCAGTCCTCTGATGTCCTTCAGGTAAACGGCTCCTGGTTCCCAGTACGCTTTGACCGAGGGCCGAGAAGGACCAGGACTCGCATGAGGACGACACATTCCTGCTTTTTTTTTACCAGAATAAAAATCATTCCAGTTCAAAGTTTTCAGCGGCGTCGGCTCCAAAGGACCAAACCCTCAGGAGCTCCCCCCCCCGGTCCGGATCGTTCACTGTGTACAAATCTTTATTGATGAAGTCATTCCTAATGAAATCTAATAACATGTTTGAAAAGAGATGACCATGATGCAGCATCTTGTACTGGAACATCATTATTAAAGAAACTAATGAGACGCTGGCTCCGCCCTCTTTTCTTCACGGGAATAGAGCCGCCGGATCATGTTTGAGCCTGATGGTCCATGTGGTGTTGGTTCTGCTGCCCCCTGTGGACTAAAGTGGTAGTGTTGGTTCTGCTGCCCCCTGTGGACTAAAGTGGTAGTGTTGGTTCTGCTGCCCCCTGTGGACTAAAGTGGTAGTGTTGGTTCTGCTGCCCCCTGTGGACTAAAGTGGTAGTGTTGGTTCTGCTGCCCCCTGTGGACTAAAGTGGTAGTGTTGGTTCTGCTGCCCCCTGTGGACTAAAGTGGTAGTGTTGGTTCTGGCGCTCCCTGTGGACTAAAGTGGTAGTGTTGGTTCTGCTGCCCCCTGTGGACTAAAGTGGTAGTGTTGGTTCTGCTGCCCCCTGTGGACTAAAGTGGTAGTGTTGGTTCTGCTGCCCCCTGTGGACTAAAGTGGTAGTGTTGGTTCTGCTGCCCCCTGTGGACTAAAGTGGTAGTGTTGGTTCTGCTGCCCCCTGTGGTCTAAAGTGGTAGTGTTGGTTCTGCTGCCCCCTGTGGACTAAAGTGGTAGTGTTGGTTCTGCTGCCCCCTGTGGACTAAAGTGGTAGTGTTGGTTCTGTTGCCCCCTGTGGTCTAAAGTGGTAGTGTTGGTGTCTAATGAGCTGCTGTCCTGTTCATGTTGAGCTTTTGTTTTGAAGGGCGAGGTCCTTCGTGATTTCCTGAGTGTTCATTGGTTAGTTTCGCCCACAATGTTGTGACGTAGTGGGCGGAGCTCGACACCTGACCAATTCTACGCTGTACCCCCCCCTCTGTTTGAAGGCCGAGGGCTCCCCCTCGTGGCCAGAGACAGGTACGACACCGTGTTCTCCTCCAGGAGCTGAGCCGTGTTTAATAGTTAGAATCGGAGAGCAGAAACGTATCGATGGATATGTAATTATTATGAAGCGTTACATCAGAACTCAGGAGCAGGTGAAGGCTAACATGCTACGCTAACAGACAAATGAACTTTCAGTTTCAGAAGAGTTTTATTCTGTGAAGCAGATCAGCGCTACAGCCGAGGATGAAGAGGAGGCTCTTCATCAGATGGTCCCCTGGACGACCTTTGTGACGACGGTGGTGGTGGTGGAGGAGGAGGAGGAGGTGGAGGAGGAGGATCTGAGGGCGACAGGAAGTTATTTTAAGGTTT
The DNA here is from genome assembly GCA_036178185.1 of Liparis tanakae. Taxonomy (NCBI): domain Eukaryota; kingdom Metazoa; phylum Chordata; class Actinopteri; order Perciformes; family Liparidae; genus Liparis; species Liparis tanakae. The sequence goes on along the minus strand of CM070091.1, from coordinate 19,521,599 downwards.
CATCAGAAATCAAATTCTAGATTTTTAATAGTTGACATTCAAACGTTTTGCTCGGGTCAGAGATCGTGAGAAACGTCTCACCCGGCGGCCTCCCCGTCCAGCAGGCGGCGGTACTCTGCGATCTCCATCTCCAGCCGGGTCTTGATGTCCAGCAGCATCTGGTACTCCTGGCCCTGCCTCTCCAGGTCGGCCCTCAGCTGCACCAGCTGCTCCTCCATGGACGTCACCTGAGGAGCACCAGGAGGTTCAGCTGGAGGTCCGGAGCAGGACTACAAAAGGAGGCGCACTGAAGTTCTCCTCTGCTCACCTGCATCTGGTACCCAGAGAGCTGCATGGAGTAGCGGTTCTGGATCTCAGCCAGCTGGGCCTCCAGAGACGCTTTCTGTAGGGAGAGGACAGAGGACAGAGACCTGTGAGTCCTGCTGGACCAGCAGGCCCTGTGAGTCCTGGTGGACCAGCAGGCCCTGTGAGTCCTGGTGGACCAGCAGGCCCTGTGAGTCCTGGTGGACCAGCAGGCCCTGTGAGTCCTGGTGGACCAGCAGGCCCTGTGAGTCCTGGTGGACCAGCAGGCCCTGTGAGTCCTGGTGGACCAGCAGGCCCTGTGAGTCCTGGTGGACCAGCAGGCCCTGTGAGTCCTGGTCTCACCATGCTCAGTTGTGACTGCAGCTCGATCTGCAGCGACTGGAGTTGAGTCTTCACGGTCTTCACTTCCGACGTCGTTGCTTTCATCGTCACCTCGGCAGTCTGCACCTCCTGGCTGAGCGTCTCGGACTGGGAGGAGGAGCAGAGGAGCACGAGGAGAGGCATTAGCGGCTGCAGGAGGAGCCTGCGGCTGCTCCTGCAGGAGGCGCCTCCCACCTTGCTCTGGTACCAGGCCTCCAGCTCCCGGTTGGTCTTGGCGTTCATGGCCTCGTACTGCTCCCTCAGGTCCTCGATGATCTTGTGGAGGTCGCTCTGAGGAGCGGCGTCCACCTCCACGTTCACCTGGCCGCTCATCTGGGTCCGCATGGCCAGCAGGTCCTGAGGAGGGGAGGAGGTGTCATCAGGCCCCTTGGGACCACGTCAGACCACGACAGAGGGTGGCTGGTCCCGCCGGGTACCTCCTCGTGGTTCTTCTTCATGCTCAGCAGCTCCTCGGTCAGAGTCTCGATCTGCATGGTCAGGTCTATCTTGGCCATGCCCAGTTCCCCCAGCAGCATCTTCAGCCCGGCGATGTCGGCCTCCACCGTCTGACGCATCGACAGCTCGTTCTCGAACCTGCAGCGTTCAGGACGGCAACAAGCGAGGGACAGAAAGGCCAAAAGAGAGATTCAGACCTCCACCGGGAAGATCCACTGAAACCACTTCAAACAAGAAATTATTCATTATAAATGATAAACTATATATATATTATAAATATGTATATATAATATATTATATGTCAATATTTAATATATAAATTAATAATATATTAATAATAATAACAGTATATATATATATAAATAATATATATTATTTATTATGTATTTAATAATGTATACAATATATATATATATATATATATATATAATAATATATTATGATTTATAATCTTATTGAACTGATGGTTGTGTTGTCTCCACCGCCGCCAGCAGGTGGAGACAACGAGCTGCAGGAGGCCCTGCTGCTGTGGGCTGGAGACCCCATATCTGAGTGATGGGTTCGTTGGTCCTGTGGGATCTGATCTGACATGTTGCAGGAGGTACTGACTTCAGTCGGAAGTCGTCCTGAGCCAGCGCCGAGTTGTCGATGCTCAGCAGGACGGAGCCTTTGGCCAAGATGGCGGCCTGGATCTGAAACAATGACGACCAATCAGGAGAGAGGAAGGTATGCGCTGTTTACTGTTTATTTTAAAGTGCATTTTATATATGTATGTATGTGTATATATATATATATATATATATATATATACACATACATACACATATATCATTTTATATAGATATTTGTATATATATAAGTATATATAAAATTAAACCAATGCTCAAAGTGTCAGGCGGAGCCGTGGGCCCTGAGGCTGCAGGGCGTCAGCCTCCAGTTCCTCTCCTCCCGCTCCGTGGCCCGTTACTACGAACATGAGAAGTTTCATCTGTTCTCTGGAACTTCTTCAGGACCGGACAGCGAGGCTCAGTCCACTCAGAGCTTTGGGTTCTGCAGCATCACCTCTTCAGCTGGTCCCAGAGCCCCTCGTCCCATTCCATCACACCATCACACGTCCTCCAGCTGACCCGAACACCCCAACACAGGGAGCAGCTACAGGGAGCAGGGTCTTGCTCAAGGACACATGGACTAGTGCAGGGATCGAACCACCAACCCCCTGATTGAAAGACGGACCTGCTAACCGCTGACCCACAGTCGCCCTGCCCCTCTTCCTCACCTTGACCTGCAGCTCCGCGATGGTGACGAAGAAGTGTTCGTAGTCCCTGGTGCTGGGCCCGACCTTGCTCTCCACAAACTGGCGGATCTTGAGCTCCAGCTCCCCGTTGGCCGTCTCCAGCTTGGACACCTTCTCCAGGTAGGAGGCCAGCCGGTCGTTCAGGTTCTGCATGGTGAACTTCTCGTTGCCGATGGAGCTGTCGGCGCTGCTGGAGGCGCTGAAGCCGTAGCCTCCTCCTCCTCCACCCAAGCCGAAGCCTCCTCCTCCTCCTCCTCCACCCGAGCCGAAGCCTCCACCCGAGCCGAAGCCTCCAGCCGAGCTGAAGCCTCCACCCGAGCTGAAGCCTCCACCCGAGCTGAAGCCTCCACCCGAGCTGAAGCCGCTGTATCCGCCGCCGCCGGCCCGGGAGATGCTGACGCCACGGTTACCCGCTCCTCCAGACATGCTGTACGAGCTCATGCCTCTGCTGACGGATGCTCCTCCACCACCGAGGGAGAACATACTGCTGATGGTGATGGTGACAAAAGAAGAGGGAGTCGGCTCGTCTTCTCCAGTGGAGCGAGTGTGAGAGGAGACGGATCAGCTTCTTTAAAAAGGCTCTCAGGTGGGCTGAGCTGCAGGTGAGGGGCGGGGTCACAGTCCACACCCCCGACGTTGATCGCGACCCTGAACATCAAGTACTGTGCTCGCAGGTACTTGTATCAAGTACTGTGCTCGCAGGTACTTGTATCAAGTACTGTGCTCGGAGGTACTTGTATATACGCTGCATTGGTCCATGCAGCGTATTTGTCCTCTTTAACGTCCTCACATTGGCGCAGAGTGTCCAGAGCGTCGGGCTGCACCTGGTTTCTGCAGGTCGTCGTGTTCCACCTGGCCAACAAGTCTGCGCTCTGTTTTAACAGTCATCACAAAACTGGTTCTGTCATGTTCATACTGGCGCTCAGAAATATTAAAAAAATGACATCCATCTCTGCCAAACCGATCCACTGCTTGAGACCTCCCAGACTGAACTCATTCTGCAGCAACGCATAGCCCTCCATGAAGAGCCCTCGGACCTGGTGGTCTGGACCTGGTGGTCTGGACCTGGTGGTCTGGACCTGGTGGTCTGGACTTGTTGGTCTGAACCTGGTGGTCTGGACTTGTTGGTCTGAACCTGGTGGTCTGGACTTGTTGGTCTGGACTTGTTGGTCTGGACTTGTTGGTCTGGACTTGGCACAGTCATTTGAGTAATGTGAACTTGCAAAGTGACAGTTGTTACATCAACATGCAGTAATCCTACAGTACCCACTGTGTAGTACTCTGAGGGTATAAGTACACCATCCGGTTTCTGGCGTCGGACAAAGAGCTCACTGATGGCGGCGAGCGACCAATGAAACGCCTGCAGCTACCAGCCAGAGGCGTGTTGATGTATCGTCATGGTAACACTGTGTGTTCCTGCTGTTGACGCTGTAACAAAGTCATCGAGCTGAAGGGTCGTCAGGGAACGAGGATCCTCAAAAGTACAAATACCCAAATACCTAAATACGCTGTTACAACTTCTTCTATTCTTCTTCTCTTCCTAACTTGTGATCTGCACATGAACGCAGCGTTGAGCCTCTTGTCTTCCTGTCTTCAGAGGACCAGGCGTCTTTCTGGCCAAAGATCTTCATGCAGTAAACAGTGAAATACTTCCTCCTGAAACAGAAATGTGTGAAATCAAACCCGATTCTGCAGAACTCCGGTCAGGTCGTCTGTTAGCTGACACTGGAGGTGATTGACGAGCGGGCCCCTCCCCCGACGACGCCCGGGGGGACGCGGTTGTTTGTGTCTCTGCTTGCATGAAGGAAGGTATGAGAATATGAATATATCATCAGGACTCTCATAGCTGCAGGTGTCGCTGCTCTGGTTCATCGAGACTCGGTTCAGGTCTTGTCCCGGCGTGTTGCTGCAGTCCTTCAGGGTTCTGCAGGAGCTAATCCGGTTCTTGGGAGCAGAACCTTTTTATCTTGAGTGTTTTGCACATCGGCGCTTAATACTAACTAAGTCCACGGTCGAGTCCCCAGACCGTTGAGACTCTTGGGACTGATCCAAATTCGTGGAAAAGTTTCACCTGAGGCCGGAGCTTCAATCTTCCCGTCAACATCTAATCCAACCAAGGAAGACACACGGAACACAAAGCTTCACATTGAATCCCTTAAGTAGTTCTTGACAGGCTGACTGACATCCCGTGGGGCCACTTTGAGTTCAGTGCCTTGCTCAAGGGCCCTTTGATGAAGTATGTTTGGCTTCTCTCTGTGACCACACCTCAGCTGTGATGAAGCCAAAGCCCTTAAACCATCTGCCAATCAACTCCCACAAAGACGTCCAATGTCTCTGAAACAGTCCAACAGTCCAACTGGTCTGACTGTCGGTTAAGACTGAGATTCCACTCAGAGACCGTGATGAAGACACCAGGCGGTAAGAAACCGTTCACTGCACCGACGGTTGTTGTTAAGTCACATAATCATAACTTGTTGACTTGGTACTGGTTCTGATTCCCTTTGTTCATTCATAAGCTCCAGAGCAGATCTACCATCATAAACATCAGGTTCATGACAGCAGAGTTATGCAACACGAGGCCCGAGGGGCTGCAGAGGAATCTGGTGGAACCTGGACCCAGAACAGACCTGATGTCTGCAGGTTCCTACTATGCACACCAAAGGGGTCCATGAGGTCGCCATCCGGTTACCATGGTTACAGCACAAGCAAATTATATGGAAACATTAATAATGTTGATATTCAGATGAAGCTCCGAGTCTGAAGACGTGGAGAGACTTGTGACGAGACTGAAGAGACTCGTGAAGAGACTCGTGAAGAGACTCGTGAACAGACTTGTGAACAGACTCGTGAAGAGACTTGTGAAGAGACTTGTAAAGAGACTCGTGAACAGACTCGTGAACAGACTCGTGAAGAGACTCGTGAAGAGACTCGTGAAGAGACTTGTGAAGAGACTTGTGAAGAGACTCGTGAACAGACTTGTGAACAGACTCGTGAACAGACTCGTGAAGAGACTTGTGAACAGACTCGTGAACAGACTTGTGAACAGACTCGTGAACAGACTTGTGAAGAGACTTGTGAACAGACTCGTGAACAGACTTGTGAACAGACTCGTGAACAGACTTGTGAACAGACTCGTGAACAGACTTGTGAACAGACTCGTGAACAGACTTGTGAAGAGACTTGTGAACAGACTTGTGAACAGACTTGTGAACAGACTTGTGAACAGACTTGTGAAGAGACTTGTGAACAGACTCGTGAACAGACTTGTGAACAGACTTGTGAACAGACTCGTGAACAGACTCGTGAACAGACTCGTGAACAGACTCGTGAAGAGACTTGTGAAGAGACTGAAGAGACTTGTGAAGAGACTCGTGAACAGACTTGTGAAGAGACTCGTGAACAGACTTGTGAACAGACTCGTGAACAGACTTGTGAAGAGACTTGTGAACAGACTTGTGAACAGACTCGTGAACAGACTTGTGAAGAGACTTGTGAACAGACTTGTGAACTGTCTTGTGAACAGACTTGTGAACAGACTCGTGAACAGACTCGTGAACAGACTCGTGAACAGACTTGTGAAGAGACTTGTGAACAGACTCGTGAACAGACTTGTGAACAGACTCGTGAAGAGACTTGTGAACAGACTTGTGAACAGACTTGTGAACAGACTTGTGAAGAGACTTGTGAACAGACTTGTGAACAGACTTGTGAACAGACTTGTGAAGAGACTTGTGAACAGACTTGTGAACAGACTTGTGAACAGACTTGTGAAGAGACTTGTGAACAGACTTGTGAACAGACTCGTGAACAGACTGGTGAACAGACTCGTGAAGAGACTTATGTCTCCTAACTTGTCAGAAGGCTGCTGACGGTTCCTTTATTTAATCAGGACTTGAACCTTCCTCTCAGAAACATTCAGGTTCTTTGTTTCCTGGGAGGAAACATAATTATGACCCCCTCATGCACCTGGAGCCTGGAGGTGCTGATGGAGGTGCTGATGGAGGTGCTGATGGAGGTGCTGATGGAGGTGCTGATGGAGCTGCTGATGGAGGTCTCTGCTGAGGCGGGACGTGAAGCGGCCTGCAGGCCTGACGGGGATCCCACTAATGAGGACATTTATCTCATGATATTAAAAAATCTATTGGTATTTTTTTAACATTATTATTATTTGTCTTCTTATTTATCAGGATTGTTTTTTTTAAACTGACATCAAAATAAAAATATTAAATATAGTTTTTGGAACATCTGATGATAAACTTATAGAAACGTGAACGTGATTGCAGCCGTTAAACTGAGCCAGCAGGGGGCGCTGCAGCGCCTCCTGAACACTGAGCTCTGACGTCACTCAGACGGGTCACAACTCGCCTCTCCGTATTTAACAGTTCATCCGCTCTCAGACAAACGAGACAACACAACTAGTTCATTGGAACTCGATTTATTGATTAAAAACCAGCGAGGATGATGAAGATGAAGAAGAAGCTCAGCTGGTCTGCAGGCTGGAGGTCTTGGAGGACGAGGTCACCACCCTCCCGTCCACCACCTCCTCCACCACCACCACTGTCCGCTTAGTGGTCGTAGTCGAGGAGGAGGAGCTGACGCTGTCGACCAATCAGAGGACAGATCAGTGTGAGATGGAGCTTGGAGTTACTAAACTACTAGTATTAATACACGGTACGAGTGTAAATATACATTACTAGTTGTAATATACAGTATTAGTGTGAATATACAGTATTAGTGTTAATATATAGTACTAGTATTATCTAACTAGTGAAGTACTTAATATACAGTATTAGTGTTAATATATAGTACTAGTATTATCTAACTAGTGAAGTACTTAATATACAGTATTAGTGTTAATATATAGTACTAGTATTATCTAACTAGTGAAGTACTTCTTAACTCATCACAACTTCCTCAGCCTCTGGCCCTGTGTAGCTCCTCCCCCTGACTCTGGCCCTGTGTAGCTCCTCCCCCTGACTCTGGCCCTGTGTAGCTCCTCCCCCTGACTCTGGCCCTGTGTAGCTCCTCCCCCTGACTCTGGCCCTGTGTAGCTCCTCCCCCTGAGCTCACCTGCTGCTTCCCTCCCCGTCCAGCAGGCGGCGGTACTCTGCGATCTCCATCTCCAGCCGGGTCTTGATGTCCAGCAGCATCTGGTACTCCTGGCCCTGCCTCTCCAGGTCGGCCCTCAGCTGCACCAGCTGCTCCTCCATGGACGTCACCTGAGGAGCACCAGGAGGTTCAGCTGGAGGTCCGGAGCAGGACTACAAAAGGAGGCGCACTGAAGTTCTCCTCTGCTCACCTGCATCTGGTACCCAGAGAGCTGCATGGAGTAGCGGTTCTGGATCTCAGCCAGCTGGGCCTCCAGAGACGCTTTCTGTAGGGAGAGGACAGAGGACAGAGACCTGTGAGTCCTGCTGGACCAGCAGGCCCTGTGAGTCCTGGTGGACCAGCAGGCCCTGTGAGTCCTGGTGGACCAGCAGGCCCTGTGAGTCCTGCTGGACCAGCAGGCCCTGTGAGTCCTGGTGGACCAGCAGGCCCTGTGAGTCCTGGTGGACCAGCAGGCCCTGTGAGTCCTGGTGGACCAGCAGGCCCTGTGAGTCCTGGTGGACCAGCAGGCCCTGTGAGTCCTGGTGGACCAGCAGGCCCTGTGAGTCCTGGTGGACCAGCAGGCCCTGGTTACTCACCATGCCCAGCGTGGACTGCAGCTCGATCTGCAGCGACTGCAGCGTCCTCTTGACCTCCGTGACCTCTGACCTGGAGGTCTGCAGCGACACCGTCTGGGTCACCACCGCCTGGCTCAGCGTCTCCGACTGCGGGGAAAGGGGCGTGGCTACAGGATCAGGACGCTCGCGCTGCGGCGCAGGAGGTGATGTCACGGCGTTACCTTGCTCTGGAACCAGACCTCCAGCTCCTTGTGGTTCTTGGCGGTGATGCCCTCGTAGTGCTCCCTGATGTCGGCCATCACCTTGCTCAGGTCCTGGCCCGGCGCCGCGTCCACCTCCACGTTCACCTGGCCACTCATCTGGGCGCGCATGGACAGCAGCTCCTCCGCGTGGTTCTTCTTCAGGAAGATCAGCTCCTCCTTCAGGCCCTCGATCTGCATCTCCAGGTCGGACCGGCTCATGGTCAGCTCGTCCAGGACTCTCCTGAGACCGGCGATGTCGGCCTCCACCGACTGGCGCATGGCCAGCTCGTTCTCGTACCTGCGGAGACGCCATGATGTCATCAGACCGGCAGAACACGAGACCGGCAGACCGCTAGAACACGAGACCAGAGTCTTGTTTTTCGATGCTCAGAACTTCTACACGATTAGGACTATCCACTCCAGAAGGTGACGTTGGTGTACACGCTGCATCCTCTAACATGCACACAACATATTGTGCCATTTGACCCATAGGGGGCGCTACTATAATTCGCTATAATTCGTTTAGGGGCGTTTTGTTTGGATTGGTCATTTTCTGCCGTTTTACATTTCCGTGTTTCTCCCACTCAGCGGTCCGATCCCACTTCCCTCGGTCTCAAGGCTTTAACCAGGAATTTATTTTCCACATAACTTGACGTTAATTGGACTATTATTGTCATAGACTATTGCTTAAACTCATCCGATCCTTCCAAACATAACCCCGCGTGATGCCAGTCGGGGCCGGAGCACCTTGGCGTGAAGAGCCACTGGGATGTGTTGGAGAGGAACCGTTTCTGGCCGGAAGCTTTCCACCTGAAGGGACGCTCTGGTGGGGCAACGCAGCGCCCCACCAGAGACGCATGGTGCATCAACATGTTCACGCAGTCACAGCGCCCCCTGCTGGCTCCACTGGACTTCGAATCTGCCCCAAACTTGTCGTGCTTGTTAAAACACTATAAATTACTATAGCAAAGTAAAAGTACCATATTTAGATGTTTTTGATCAGGTACTGCTACTACTGCTACTACTAGTAGTAGTACTACTACTGGTACTACTTACTGCTACTACTAGTACACAGAATGTGCATACTCACTTGGTCCTGAAGTCTTCTGCCGCCAGCCTTGCGTTGTCGATGTTAAGATGAGTCGCTCCGTTCACCTTGATGGCCGCCTGAATCTGTGACATCAGGTGAGTGACATCCTCAGGTGAGTGACATCCTCAGGTGAGTGACATCGACAGGTGAGTGACATCGACAGGTGAGTGACATCCTCAGGTGAGTGACATTCTCAGGTGAGTGACATTCTCAGGTGAGTGACATCGACAGGTGAGTGACATCGACAGGTGAGTGACATCCTCAGGTGAGTGACATTCTCAGGTGAGTGACATCGACAGGTGAGTGACATCCTCAGGTGAGTGACATCCTCAGGTGAGTGACATCCTCAGGTGAGTGACATCCTCAGGTGAGTGACATCCTCAGGTGAGAGACATCGACAGGTGAGTGACATCCTCAGGTGAGTGACATCAGGTGAGTGACATCGACAGGTGCGTGACATCCTCAGGTGAGAGACATCCTCAGGTGAGTGACATTCTCAGGTGCGTGACATCCTCAGGTGAGTGACATCAGGTGAGTGACATCCTCAGGTGAGTGACATCAGGTGAGTGACATCCTCAGGTGAGAGACATCCTCAGGTGAGTGACATCAGGTGAGTGACATCGACAGGTGAGAGACATCCTCAGGTGAGTGACATTCTCAGGTGAGAGACATCCTCAGGTGAGAGACATCATCAGGTGAGAGACATCCTCAGGTGAGAGTGTTCAGCAGTGATACGTTACCTTGCAGGTGAGGTCAGCGATGGTGACGTGGAAGGCGCTGTAGTCCCTGGAGGACGGCCCCGCCTTGCTTTCCAG
>CM070091.1:19471376-19506376 GCA_036178185.1 Liparis tanakae | reverse complement strand
GAGGAGGAGGAGGAGGAGGAGATTTACATCTTTATAAACACTCCATTCAGACTGTATTATTATCCACGTGCTCTGTTTACACCATAATACCACCATAATAACACTAATATCACTAATACCACCATGATACCACTAATACCACCATAATACCACTAATACCACCATAATACCACCATAATACCACTAAAACCACCATAATACCACCATAATACCACTAACACCACCATAATACCACTAATACCACCATAATACCACCATAATACCACTAATACCACCATAATACCACTAATACCAGTAGTTCTGTAGTTGTGTAGCTGTGTAGTTGTGTAGGTGTGTACTTGTGTAGGTGTGTTGAAGAGACGCACCTTGTTTACCTGCAGGCGATAAGCCCCGCCCTCTCAGGTGAGAGCGGTTGTGTAAGGAAGGTGCTGCAGGCGAGGGATTCATCTGAATGCTGACAGGTTCCTGAGGGGGGGGGCTAGGTGTGGGAGGGTGTGTAGGTGTGTCTAGGTGTGTGTGTAGGTGCGCGTGAGTGTGTGTGTGTGTGTGTGTGTGTGTGTGAGGGTGTGTGTGTGTGTGTGTGTGTGTGAGGGTAAATCCTGTAAATCGTGTGGCTCTATCGCGTGGCCTTCAGGCTCTCTATCGCGTGGCCTTCAGGCTCTATCGCGTGGCCTTCAGGCTCTCCATCACGTGGCCTTCAGGCTCTCTATCGCGTGGCCTTCAGGCTCTCTACGCGGCCTCAGGCCTCTCCAGGCCTCAGGCTCATCCAGGCCTCAGGCCTCTTCAGGGCCTTCAGGCTCTATCGCGTGGCCTTCAGGCTCTCTATCGCGTGGCCTTCAGGCTCTATCGCGTGGCCTTCAGGCTCTATCGCGTGGCCTTCAGGCTCTCTATCGCGTGGCCTTCAGGCTCTCTATCGCGTGGCCTTCAGGCTCTCTCATCGGGCCTTCAGGCTCTCTATCGCGTGGCCTTCAGGCTCTCCATCACGTGGCCTTCAGGCTCTCTATCGCGTGGCCTTCAGGCTCTATCACGTGGCCTTCAGGCTCTCTATCGCGTGGCCTTCAGGCTCTATCGCGTGGCCTTCAGGCTCTATCGCGTGGCCTTCAGGCTCTCTATCGCGTGGCCTTCAGGCTCTATCGCGTGGCCTTCAGGCTCTATCGCGTGGCCTTCAGGCTCTATCGCGTGGCCTTCAGGCTCTCTATCGCGTGGCCTTCAGGCTCTATCGCGTGGCCTTCAGGCTCTCTATCGCGTGGCCTTCAGGCTCTATCGCGTGGCCTTCAGGCTCTATCGCGTGGCCTTCAGGCTCTATCGCGTGGCCTTCAGGCTCTATCGCGTGGCCTTCAGGCTCTCTATCGCGTGGCCTTCAGGCTCTATCGCGTGGCCTTCAGGCTCTCTATCGCGTGGCCTTCAGGCTCTATCACGTGGCCTTCAGGCTCTCTATCGCGTGGCCTTCAGGCTCTCTATCGCGTGGCCTTCAGGCTCTCTATCGCGTGGCCTTCAGGCTCTATCGCGTGGCCTTCAGGCTCTCTATCGCGTGGCCTTCAGGCTCTATCGCGTGGCCTTCAGGCTCTCTATCGCGTGGCCTTCAGGCTCTATCGCGTGGCCTTCAGGCTCTCTATCGCGTGGCCTTCAGGCTCTCATCGCGTGCCCTTCAGGCTCTTCGCGTGGCCTCAGGCCTCCATCTGGGCCTTCAGGCCCTCTCTGCGTGGCCTTCAGGCTCTCCATCGCGTGGCCTTCAGGCTCTCTCTGGCCTCAGGCCTCCCCATCGCGGCCTTCAGGCCTTCAGGCTCTATCGCGTGGCCTTCAGGCTCTCTATCGCGTGGCCTTCAGGCTCTCTATCGCGTGGCCTTCAGGCTCTATCGCGTGGCCTTCAGGCTTCAGGCTCTATCGCGTGGCCTTCAGGCTCTCTATCGCGTGGCCTTCAGGCTCTCTATCGCGTGGCCTTCAGGCTCTATCGCGTGGCCTTCAGGCTCTATCGCGTGGCCTTCAGGCTCTCTATCGCGTGGCCTTCAGGCTCTATCGCGTGGCCTTCAGGCTCTATCGCGTGGCCTTCAGGCTCTATCGCGTGGCCTTCAGGCTCTCTATCGCGTGGCCTTCAGGCTCTATCACGTGGCCTTCAGGCCTCTATCGCTGGCCCTCAGGCTCTCATCGCGTGGCCTTCAGGCTCTCATCGCGGGCCTTCAGGCTCCATCGCGTGGCCTTCAGGCTCCATCGCGTGGCCTTCAGGCTCTCATCGCGTGGCCTTCAGGCCTCCTCTCGCGTGGCCTTCAGGCTCCATCACGGGCCTTCAGGCTCTCATCGTGGCCTCAGGCTCTCATCGCGTGGCCTTCAGGCTCTATCGCGTGGCCTCAGGCCTCATCGCGTGGGCCTCAGGCTCTCGCGTGGCCTTCAGCTCTCTATCGTGGCCTTCAGGCTCCCATCGCTGGGCCTCAGGCTCTATCGCGTGGGCCTCAGGCTCTATCGCGTGGCCTTCAGGCTCTATCGCGTGGCCTTCAGGCTCTATCGCGTGGCCTTCAGGCTCTCTATCCCTTCAGGCTCTATCGCGTGGCCTTCAGGCTCTATCGCGTGGCCTTCAGGCTCTATCGCGTGGCCTTCAGGCTCTATCGCGTGGCCTTCAGGCTCTCTATCGCATGGCCTTCAGGCTCTATCGCGTGGCCTTCAGGCTCTATCGCGTGGCCTTCAGGCTCTCTATCGCGTGGCCTTCAGGCTCTCTATCGCGTGGCCTTCAGGCTCTATCGCGTGGCCTCCCTCCTGGAAACCCACCGCACCGAGATGAAGGGAGACATGGCGGCGCTGACACTCGCCTCGTCCCTAGGGTGACCAGATTTGAGTTTGTGAAAAAGAGGTGGGGGTCAGGGTGGGGGTCAGGGTGGGGGTCAGGGTGGTCCCACCCTCTGGGCTCAGGACAGCAGCCCTGGTTGGTTAAACAGGTGGAGGTGTTCCTGGTTTAGACTCTGAACACCTTCTGATGGAGCTCAGGGTGGTGTCACCCTCTGGCTCACCATCTTCTCTCATCATGTCTCTCATCGTGTGTGTGTTCCTGAGGGGGGGGCTGTGTGTGTGTGTGTGTGTGTGTTCCTGAGGGGGGGGGGGGCTGTGTGTGTGTGTGTGTGTTCCTGAGGGGGGGGCTGTGTGTGTGTGTGTGTGTGTGTGTGCAAATATGCAGAAAATAATATACTGGATCAAGCTCCCTCAAGTTAGTTGGTGCCTTAAATGAAGCTAAATCTTGCCCATCATCTTCTCTTCTAGCGTTGGTAACCTCTACGCCATTCTCCCCCAAGAAATACTCATCCAACCCGATAGTAAGCACAACATTCAAAATTCTGGCTCAGTTTCGTACAACATTTGGTTTCACAGATCTATCGACTGAAACCTATTCATGACGATCACCTCTTCCCCCCAGCCGGACTGGACTATGCATTCTCGCTATGGCATAACAATGGCCTTTTCAACATTGGTCAGTTATACATTAATGGGGTGTTTAGAAGCTCTGAAGATATATTTAAGAAATGCAATATCCCTCAAGGTCGAAACTTTGCTAAATCCAACAAGCCCAATAGTCCTGGTCCCCCGCTACACTGCGTGTATGAGGAAATCCTGAACACGCCACCAGAGGTAAAAGGATTTATATCCCGGATATACCAAACGATCGACTCAATTACTGAGACTAACGTCATCAACGTCAAGGCAGCTTGGGAAAGAGAACTCGCCATGAACATACCGACTCCCTTTGGCACCAGGCCAACAGCTCTTCATGTGCACGATCAAATGTACCGCATCGCCTGCACTACTCCAACTTCAAACTTTCAAAAATGTACAATAGTGTTAAAGATAGCTGCAATAGTGTCACAACTCACCAGCAGACCTCACCCACATGCTCTGGCTCTGCCCCCAACTGGCTAATTACTGGGAGACGATATTCAAAGTCCTGTCAAAATCACTTAATCTAAATATTCTATATTCTATATATATATATATTATAGCGCATGGATGTGCATCGTTGGTGCTCAGGGGAGTGGAGGGCAGACTCTGATGAAGAAACACAAATATAATCGCTTTCTCAACCCTTTTGGCACCAAGGAGAATCCGACTGGACTGGAAGTCCCCTCGCCCTCCCAGTTCCTCCTGGTGGTTCAAGGATCTGGTTCTTCTTAAAATTAGAGAAGACCAAGTTCTCGTTGCGGCGACAGCCGGACAAATGTCAATCTACTTGGGGTCCGATTATCAAATACTTTGATGAATTGAAAACTCTTTAGATGAAACTATTTCTGTGACCTTTGATGTTTTTGTTTTAGTTTTTTTTTTTACAGGAAGGGAAAAGAAGCGATTTAAGTCGTCTAGACGCTGTTGAGGAACTAATAATAGTAATAATTCACTCATTTCTGGTTCCTGTTAGACTGTATTTCCTCCTACAATATTTTTACTTTTGTGCAATACTTCTACAATACTATTAATACTGTAATATGTTTTTTGAAAATTGAAGCAGTGTGATTTGTTTGATTTGTTCTGTGTTGGGATGGGTGAAAAAATTAAAAATAACGTGTTTAATGTATAACTGTATACTCTGCTTTTAAGAATAAACACAATTTACAAAAAAAAACATGTACTAAGAGGTACTAATACACAGAAAACACACGTTTTTATTTGTGTGAAGGCGTCTCATCTTCAGAGGCGACCTCAACGTTCATTTAAATATTATTAATACTCATAACCTCAATATTTATATATATTAATACTCATAACTACACTATCTATATATATTAATACTCATAACCTCCCTATCTATATATATATTAATACTCATGACCTCACTATCTATATATATTAATACTCATAACCTCCCTATCTATATATATTAATACTCATAACCTCTATCTATATATATTAATACTCATAACCTCACTATCTATATATATTAATACTCATAACCTCCCTATCTATATATATTAATACTCATAACCTCACTATCTATATATATTAATACTCATAACCTCCCTATCTATATATATTAATACTCATAACCTCCCTATCTATATATATATTAATACTCATAACCTCCCTATCTATATATATATTAATACTCATAACCTCACTATTTATATATATATTAATACTCATAACCTCCCTATCTATATATATTAATACTCATAACCTCCCTATCTATATATATTAATACTCATAACCTCACTATCTATATATATTAATACTCATAACCTCCCTATCTATATATATTAATACTCACAACTACACTATCTATATATATATATATTAATACTCATAACTACACTATCTATATATATTAATACTCATAACCTCCCTATCTATATATATTAATACTCATAACTACACTATCTATATATATATATTAATACTCATAACTACACTATCTATATATATTAATACTCATAACCTCCCTATCTATATATATTAATACTCATAACCTCACTATTTATATTTATAAATACTCATAACTACACTATTTATATATACTAATACTCATAACTACACTATCTATATATATATTAATACTCATAACCTCACTATCTATATATATTAATACTCATAACCTCCCTATCTATATATATTAATACTCATAACCTCACTATCTATATATATTAATACTCATAACCTCACTATTTATATATATAAATACTCATAACTACACTATCTATATATATATATTAATACTCATAACCTCACTATCTATATATATTAATACTCATAACCTCACTATCTATATATATTAATACTCATAACCTCTATCTATATATATTAATACTCATAACCTCCCTATCTATATATATTAATACTCATAACCTCCCTATTTATATATATTAATACTCATAACCTCCCTATCTATATATATTAATACTCATAACCTCCCTATCTATATATATATTAATACTCATAACTACACTATCTATATATATATATATATATATATTAATACTCATAACCTCACTATCTATATATATTAATACTCATAACCTCACTATCTATATATATTAATACTCATAACTACACTATCTATATACATATAAATACTCATAACCTCACTATCTATATATATAAATACTCATAACCTCACTATCTATATATATTAATACTCATAACCTCACTATCTATATATATTAATACTCATAACCTCACTATCTATATATATTAATACTCATAACCTCTATTTATATATACTAATACTCATAACTACACTATCTATATATATTAATACTCATAACCTCACTATCTATATATATTAATACTCATAACCTCACTATCTATATATATAAATACTCATAACCTCCCTATCTATATGTATTAATACTCATAACCTCCCTATCTATATATATTAATACTCATAACCTCCCTATCTATATATATTAATACTCATAACCTCACTATCTATATATATTAATACTCATAACCTCCCTATCTATATATATTAATACTCATAACTACACTATCTATATATATATTAATACTCATAACCTCTATCTATATATATTAATACTCATAACCTCCCTATCTATATATATTAATACTCATAACCTCCCTATCTATATATATATTAATACTCATAACTACACTATCTATATATATTAATACTCATAACTACACTATCTATATATATATATATTAATACTCATAACCTCTATCTATATATATTAATACTCATAACCTCCCTATCTATATATATTAATACTCATAACCTCCCTATCTATATATATTAATACTCATAACCTCACTATCTATATATATATTAATACTCATAACTACACTATCTATATATATTAATACTCATAACCTCCCTATCTATATATATTAATACTCATAACCTCACTATTTATATTTATAAATACTCATAACTACACTATTTATATATATACTAATACTCATAACCTCACTATCTATATATATTAATACTCATAACCTCCCTATCTATATATATTAATACTCATAACCTCACTATCTATATATATTAATACTCATAACCTCACTATTTATATATATAAATACTCATAACTACACTATCTATATATATATATATTAATACTCATAACCTCACTATCTATATATATTAATACTCATAACCTCACTATCTATATATATTAATACTCATAACCTCTATCTATATATATTAATACTCATAACCTCCCTATCTATATATATTAATACTCATAACCTCCCTATTTATATATATTAATACTCATAACCTCCCTATCTATATATATATTAATACTCATAACTACACTATCTATATATATTAATACTCATAACCTCCCTATCTATATATATTAATACTCATAACTACACTATCTATATATATATTAATACTCATAACTACACTATCTATATATATTAATACTCATAACCTCCCTATCTATATATATTAATACTCATAACCTCACTATTTATATTTATAAATACTCATAACTACACTATTTATATATACTAATACTCATAACCTCACTATCTATATATATTAATACTCATAACCTCCCTATCTATATATATTAATACTCATAACCTCACTATCTATATATATTAATACTCATAACCTCACTATTTATATATATAAATACTCATAACTACACTATCTATATATATATATATATTAATACTCATAACCTCACTATCTATATATATTAATACTCATAACCTCACTATCTATATATATTAATACTCATAACCTCTATCTATATATATTAATACTCATAACCTCCCTATCTATATATATTAATACTCATAACCTCCCTATTTATATATATTAATACTCATAACCTCCCTATCTATATATATATTAATACTCATAACTACACTATCTATATATATATATATATATATATATATATATATATATATATATATATATATTAATACTCATAACCTCAGTATCTATATATATTAATACTCATAACCTCACTATCTATATATATTAATACTCATAACTACACTATCTATATATATAAATACTCATAACCTCACTATCTATATAAATAAATACTCATAACCTCCCTATCTATATATATTAATACTCATAACCTCACTATTTATATTTATAAATACTCATAACTACACTATTTATATATATACTAATACTCATAACCTCACTATCTATATATATTAATACTCATAACCTCCCTATCTATATATATTAATACTCATAACCTCACTATCTATATATATTAATACTCATAACCTCACTATTTATATATATATTAATACTCATAACTACACTATCTATATATATATATATATATTAATACTCATAACCTCACTATCTATATATATTAATACTCATAACCTCACTATCTATATATATTAATACTCATAACTACACTATCTATATACATATAAATACTCATAACCTCACTATCTATATATATAAATACTCATAACCTCACTATCTATATATATTAATACTCATAACCTCACTATCTATATATATTAATACTCATAACCTCACTATCTATATATATTAATACTCATAACCTCTATTTATATATACTAATACTCATAACTACACTATCTATATATATTAATACTCATAACCTCACTATCTATATATATTAATACTCATAACCTCACTATCTATATATATAAATACTCATAACCTCCCTATCTATATGTATTAATACTCATAACCTCCCTATCTATATATATTAATACTCATAACCTCCCTATCTATATATATTAATACTCATAACCTCACTATCTATATATATTAATACTCATAACCTCCCTATCTATATATATTAATACTCATAACTACACTATCTATATATATATTAATACTCATAACCTCTATCTATATATATTAATACTCATAACCTCCCTATCTATATATATTAATACTCATAACCTCCCTATCTATATATATATTAATACTCATAACTACACTATCTATATATATTAATACTCATAACTACACTATCTATATATATATTAATACTCATAACCTCTATCTATATATATTAATACTCATAACCTCCCTATCTATATATATTAATACTCATAACCTCCCTATCTATATATATTAATACTCATAACCTCACTATCTATATATATATTAATACTCATAACTACACTATCTATATATATTAATACTCATAACCTCCCTATCTATATATATTAATACTCATAACCTCACTATTTATATTTATAAATACTCATAACTACACTATTTATATATATACTAATACTCATAACCTCACTATCTATATATATTAATACTCATAACCTCCCTATCTATATATATTAATACTCATAACCTCACTATCTATATATATTAATACTCATAACCTCACTATTTATATATATAAATACTCATAACTACACTATCTATATATATATATATATTAATACTCATAACCTCACTATCTATATATATTAATACTCATAACCTCACTATCTATATATATTAATACTCATAACCTCTATCTATATATATTAATACTCATAACCTCCCTATCTATATATATTAATACTCATAACCTCCCTATTTATATATATTAATACTCATAACCTCCCTATCTATATATATATTAATACTCATAACTACACTATCTATATATATTAATACTCATAACCTCCCTATCTATATATATTAATACTCATAACTACACTATCTATATATATATTAATACTCATAACTACACTATCTATATATATTAATACTCATAACCTCCCTATCTATATATATTAATACTCATAACCTCACTATTTATATTTATAAATACTCATAACTACACTATTTATATATACTAATACTCATAACCTCACTATCTATATATATTAATACTCATAACCTCCCTATCTATATATATTAATACTCATAACCTCACTATCTATATATATTAATACTCATAACCTCACTATTTATATATATATAAATACTCATAACTACACTATCTATATATATATATATATTAATACTCATAACCTCACTATCTATATATATTAATACTCATAACCTCACTATCTATATATATTAATACTCATAACCTCTATCTATATATATTAATACTCATAACCTCCCTATCTATATATATTAATACTCATAACCTCCCTATTTATATATATTAATACTCATAACCTCCCTATCTATATATATATTAATACTCATAACTACACTATCTATATATATATATATATATATATATATATATTAATACTCATAACCTCAGTATCTATATATATTAATACTCATAACCTCACTATCTATATATATTAATACTCATAACTACACTATCTATATATATAAATACTCATAACCTCACTATCTATATAAATAAATACTCATAACCTCCCTATCTATATATATTAATACTCATAACCTCACTATTTATATTTATAAATACTCATAACTACACTATTTATATATATACTAATACTCATAACCTCACTATCTATATATATTAATACTCATAACCTCCCTATCTATATATATTAATACTCATAACCTCCCTATTTATATATATTAATACTCATAACTACACTATCTATATATATATATATTAATACTCATAACCTCACTATCTATATATATTAATACTCATAACCTCCCTATTTATATATATTAATACTCATAACTACACTATCTATATATATAAATACTCATAACCTCCCTATCTATATATATTAATACTCATAACCTCCCTATTTATATATATTAATACTCATAACCTCACTATCTATATATATTAATACTCATAACTACACTATCTATATATATAAATACTCATAACCTCCCTATCTATATATATTAATACTCATAACCTCACTATTTATATATATAAATACTCATAACTACACTATCTATATATATTAATACTCATAACTACACTATCTATATATATTAATACTCATAACCTCCCTATCTATATATATTAATACTCATAACCTCTATCTATATATATTAAAACTCATAACCTCCCTATTTATATATATTAATACTCATAACCTCACTATCTATATATATTAATACTCATAACTACACTATCTATATATATAAATACTCATAACCTCCCTATCTATATATATATTAATACTCATAACCTCACTATCTATATATATTAATACTCATAACCTCCCTATCTATATATATTAATACTCATAACCTCTATCTATATATATTAATACTCATAACCTCACTATCTATATATATTAATACTCATAACCTCCCTATCTATATATATTAATACTCATAACCTCCCTATCTATATATATTAATACTCATAACCTCACTATCTATATATATTAATACTCATAACCTCCCTATCTATATATATTAATACTCATAACCTCCCTATCTATATATATATATTAATACTCATAACCTCACTATCTATATATATTAATACTCATAACCTCCCTATCTATATATATATTAATACTCATAACCTCACTATTTATATATATATTAATACTCATAACCTCCCTATCTATATATATTAATACTCATAACCTCTATCTATATATATTAATACTCATAACCTCACTATCTATATATATTAATACTCATAACCTCACTATCTATATATATTAATACTCATAACCTCCCTATCTATATATATATTAATACTCATAACCTCACTATTTATACATATATATATTAATACTCATAACCTCCCTATCTATATATATAAATACTCATAACCTCACTATCTATATATATAAATACTCATAACCTCCCTATATATATATATTAATACTCATAACCTCACTATCTATATATATTAATACTCATAACTACACTATCTATATATATTAATACTCATAACCTCCCTATCTATATATATTAATACTCATAACCTCACTATCTATATATAAAAATACTCATAACCTCCCTATCTATATATATTAATACTCATAACCTCCCTATCTATATATATTAATACTCATAACCTCTATCTATATATATTAATACTCATAACCTCCCTATTTATATATATTAATACTCATAACTATACTATCTATATATATAAATACTCATAACCTCCCTATCTATATATATTAATACTCATAACCTCCCTATTTATATATATTAATACTCATAACCTCACTATCTATATATATTAATACTCATAATTACACTATCTGTATATATTAATACTCATAACCTCCCTATATATATATATTAATACTCATAACCTCCCTATTTATATATATTAATACTCATAACCTCACTATCTATATATATTAATACTCATAACCTCCCTATCTATATATATATTAATACTCATAACTACACTATCTATATATATTAATACTCATAACCTCCCTATCTATATATATATTAATACTCATAACTACACTATCTATATATATTAATACTCATAACCTCACTATCTATATATATTAATACTCATAACCTCCCTATCTATATATATATTAATACTCATAACCTCACTATCTATATATATTAATACTCACAACCTCTATCTATATATATTAATACTCATAACCTCACTATCTATATATATTAATACTCATAACCTCACTATCTATATATATTAATACTCATAACCTCCCTATCTATATATATAAATACTCATAACCTCCCTATCTATATATATTAATACTCATAACCTCCCTATTTATATATATTAATACTCATAACCTCACTATCTATATATATTAATACTCATAACTACACTATCTATATATATAAATACTCATAACATCCCTATCTATATATATTAATACTCATAACCTCACTATTTATATATATAAATACTCATAACTACACTATCTATATATATATATATATATATATTAATACTCATAACCTCACTATCTATATATATTAATACTCATAACCTCTATCTATATATATTAATACTCATAACCTCCCTAATTATATATATTAATACTCATAACTACACTATCTATATATATTAATACTCATAACCTCCCTATCTATATATATTAATACTCATAACCTCCCTATTTATATATATTAATACTCATAACCTCACTATCTATATATATTAATACTCATAACCTCCCTATCTATATATATATTAATACTCATAACTACACTATCTATATATATATATTAATACTCATAACCTCCCTATCTATATATATATTAATACTCATAACTACACTATCTATATATATTAATACTCATAACCTCACTATCTATATATATTAATACTCATAACCTCACTATCTATATATATTAATACTCATAACTACACTATCTATATATATATATTAATACTCATAACTACACTATCTATATATATTAATACTCATAACCTCACTATCTATATATATTAATACTCATAACCTCACTATCTATATATATTAATACTCATAACCTCCCTATCTATATATATTAATACTCATAACCTCCCTATCTATATATATTAATACTCATAACCTCACTATCTATATTTATTAATACTCACAACCTCTATCTATATATATTAATACTCATAACCTCACTATCTATATATATTAATACTCATAACCTCACTATCTATATATATTAATACTCATAACCTCCCTATTTATATATATTAATACTCATAACTACACTACACTATCTATATATATATATTAATACTCATAACCTCACTATCTATATATATCAATACTCATAACCTCCCTATTTATATATATTAATACTCATAACTACACTATCTATATATATAAATACTCAAAACCTCCCTATCTATATATATTAATACTCATAACCTCCCTATTTATATATATTAATACTCATAACCTCACTATCTATATATATTAATACTCATAACTACACTATCTATATATATAAATACTCATAACCTCCCTATCTATATATATTAATACTCATAACCTCACTATTTATATATATAAATACTCATAACTACACTATCTATATATATATATTAATTCTCATAACCTCACTATCTATATATATTAATACTCATAACCTCACTATTTATATATATTAATACTCATAACCTCACTATCTATGTATATATTAATACTCATAACCTCCCTATCTATATATATTAATACTCATAACCTCCCTATCTATATATATTAATACTCATAACCTCCCTATTTATATATATTAATACTCATAACCTCCCTATCTATATATATATTAATACTCATAACTACACTATCTATATATATATTAATACTCATAACCTCACTATCTATATATATTAATACTCATAACCTCACTATCTATATATATAAATACTCATAACCTCCCTATCTATATGTATTAATACTCATAACCTCCCTATCTATATATATTAATATTCATAACTACACTATCTATATATATATAAATACTCATAACCTCACTATCTATATATAAATACTCATAACCTCCCTATCTATATATATTAATACTCATAACCTCACTATCTATATATATTAATACTCATAACTACACTATCTATATATATTAATACTCATAACCTCCCTATCTATATATATTAATACTCATAATCTCACTATCTATATATATAAATACTCATAACCTCCCTATCTATATATATTAATACTCATAACCTCCCTATCTATATATATTAATACTCATAACCTCTATCTATATATATTAATACTCATAACCTCCCTATTTATATATATTAATACTCATAACCTCACTATCTATATATGTTAATACTCATAACTACACTATCTATATATAAATACTCATAACCTCCCTATCTATATATATTAATACTCATAACCTCACTATCTATATATATTAATACTCATAACCTCCCTATCTATATATATTAATACTCATAACCTCTATCTATATATATTAATACTCATAACCTCACTATCTATATATATTAATACTCATAACCTCACTATCTATATATATATTAATACTCATAACCTCCCTATCTATATATATTAATACTCATAACCTCACTATCTATATATATTAATACTCATAACTACACTATCTATATATATTAATACTCATAACCTCCCTATCTATATATATTAATACTCATAATCTCACTATCTATATATATAAATACTCATAACCTCCCTATCTATATATATTAATACTCATAACCTCCCTATCTATATATATTAATACTCATAACCTCTATCTATATATATTAATACTCATAACCTCCCTATCTATATATATTAATACTCATAACCTCCCTATTTATATATATTAATACTCATAACTACACTATCTATATATATAAATACTCATAACCTCCCTATCTATATATATTAATACTCATAACCTCCCTATTTATATATATTAATACTCATAACCTCACTATCTATATATATTAATACTCATAACTACACTATCTATATATATAAATACTCATAACCTCCCTATCTATATATATTAATACTCATAACCTCACTATTTATATATATAAATACTCATAACTACACTATCTATATATATATATATTAATACTCATAACCTCACTATCTATATATATTAATACTCATAACCTCTATCTATATATATTATTACTCATAACCTCCCTATTTATATATATTAATACTCATAACTACACTATCTATATATATAAATACTCATAACCTCCCTATCTATATATATTAATACTCATAACCTCCCTATTTATATATATTAATACTCATAACCTCACTATCTATATATATATTAATACTCATAACTACACTATCTATATATATTAATACTCATAACCTCCCTATCTATATATATTAATACTCATAACCTCTATCTATATATATTAATACTCATAACTACACTATCTATATATATAAATACTCATAACCTCCCTATCTATATATATTAATACTCATAACCTCACTATTTATATATATAAATACTCATAACTACACTATCTATATATATATTAATACTCATAACCTCACTATCTATATATATTAATACTCATAACCTCTATCTATATATATATTAATACTCATAACCTCCCTATTTATATATATTAATACTCATAACTACACTATCTATATATATACATACTCATAACCTCTATCTATATATATTAATACTCATAACCTCCCTATTTATATATATTAATACTCATAACCTCACTATCTATATATATTAATAGTCATAACTACACTATCTATATATATTAATACTCATAACCTCCCTATCTATATATATTAATACTCATAATCTCACTATCTATATATATAAATACTCATAACCTCCCTATCTATATATATTAATACTCATAACTACACTATCTATATATATATTAATACTCATAACCTCCCTATCTATATATATATTAATACTCATAACTACACTATCTATATATATTAATACTCATAACCTCACTATCTATATATATTAATACTCATAACCTCACTATCTATATATATTAATACTCATAACTACACTATCTATATATATATATTAATACTCATAACCTCACTATCTATATATATTAATACTCATAACCTCACTATCTATATATATTAATACTCACAACCTCCCTATCTATATATATTAATACTCACAACCTCTATCTATATATATTAATACTCATAACCTCACTATCTATATATATTAATACTCATAACCTCCCTATTTATATATATTAATACTCATAACTACACTATCTATATATATATAAATACTCATAACCTCACTATCTATATATAAATACTCATAACCTCCCTATCTATATATATTAATACTCATAACCTCACTATCTATATATATTAATACTCATAACTACACTATCTATATATATTAATACTCATAACCTCCCTATCTATATATATTAATACTCATAATCTCACTATCTATATATATAAATACTCATAACCTCCCTATCTATATATATTAATACTCATAACCTCCCTATCTATATATATTAATACTCATAACCTCTATCTATATATATTAATACTCATAACCTCCCTATTTATATATATTAATACTCATAACCTCACTATCTATATATGTTAATACTCATAACTACACTATCTATATATAAATACTCATAACCTCCCTATCTATATATATTAATACTCATAACCTCACTATCTATATATATTAATACTCATAACCTCCCTATCTATATATATTAATACTCATAACCTCCCTATCTATATATATATTAATACTCATAATCTCACTATCTATATATATAAATACTCATAACCTCCCTATCTATATATATTAATACTCATAACCTCCCTATCTATATATATTAATACTCATAACCTCTATCTATATATATTAATACTCATAACCTCCCTATCTATATATATTAATACTCATAACCTCCCTATTTATATATATTAATACTCATAACTACACTATCTATATATATAAATACTCATAACCTCCCTATCTATATATATTAATACTCATAACCTCCCTATTTATATATATTAATACTCATAACCTCACTATCTATATATATTAATACTCATAACTACACTATCTATATATATAAATACTCATAACCTCCCTATCTATATATATTAATACTCATAACCTCACTATTTATATATATAAATACTCATAACTACACTATCTATATATATTAATACTCATAACCTCACTATCTATATATATTAATACTCATAACCTCTATCTATATATATTAATACTCATAACCTTCCTAATTATATATATTAATACTCATAACTACACTATCTATCTATATATATAAATACTCATAACCTCCCTATCTATATATATTAATACTCATAACCTCCCTATTTATATATATTAATACTCATAACCTCACTATCTATATATATATTAATACTCATAACTACACTATCTATATATATTAATACTCATAACCTCCCTATCTATATATATTAATACTCATAACCTCTATCTATATATATTAATACTCATAACTACACTATCTATATATATAAATACTCATAACCTCCCTATCTATATTTATTAATACTCATAACCTCACTATTTATATATATAAATACTCATAACTACACTATCTATATATATATTAATACTCATAACCTCACTATCTATATATATTAATACTCATAACCTCTATCTATATATATATATTAATACTCATAACCTCCCTATTTATATATATTAATACTCATAACTACACTATCTATATATATAAATACTCATAACCTCTATCTATACATATTAATACTCATAACCTCCCTATTTATATATATTAATACTCATAACCTCACTATCTATATATATATTAATACTCATAACTACACTATCTATATATATATTAATACTCATAACCTCCCTATCTATATATATATTAATACTCATAACTACACTATCTATATATATTAATACTCATAACCTCACTATCTATATATATTAATACTCATAACCTCACTATCTATATATATTAATACTCATAACTACACTATATATATATATATATTAATACTCATAACCTCACTATCTATATATATTAATACTCATAACCTCACTATCTATATATATTAATACTCACAACCTCCCTATCTATATATATTAATACTCACAACCTCTATCTATATATATTAATACTCATAACATCACTATCTATATATATTAATACTCATAACCTCCCTATTTATATATATTAATACTCATAACTACACTATCTATATATATATTAATACTCATAACCTCCCTATCTATATATATTAATACTCATAACCTCCTATCTATATATATTAATACTCATAACCTCCCTATCTATATATATTAATACTCATAACCTCTCTATCTATATATATATTAATACTCATAACCTCACTAGCTATATATATTAATACTCATAACCTCTATCTATATATATTAATACTCATAACATCACTATCTATATATATTAATACTCATAACCTCCCTATTTATATATATTAATACTCATAACTACACTATCTATATATATATTAATACTCATAACCTCCCTATCTATATATATTAATACTCATAACCTCCCTATTTATATATATTAATACTCATAACCTCACTATCTATATATATTAATACTCATAACTACACTATCTATATATATAAATACTCATAACCTCCCTATCTATATATATTAATACTCATAACCTCACTATTTATATATATAAATACTCATAACTACACTATCTATATATATATATTAATACTCATAACCTCACTATCTATATATATTAATACTCATAACCTCTATCTATATATATTAATACTCATAACCTCCCTATTTATATATATTAATACTCATAACTACACTATCTATATATATAAATACTCATAACCTCCCTATCTATATATATTAATACTCATAACCTCCCTATTTATATATATTAATACTCATAACCTCACTATCTATATATATTAATACTCATAACTACACTATCTATATATATATTAATACTCATAACCTCCCTATCTATATATATTAATACTCATAACCTCACTATCTATATATATTAATACTCATAACTACACTATCTATATATATTAATACTCATAACCTCCCTATCTATATATATTAATACTCATAACCTCACTATTTATATATATAAATACTCATAACTACACTATCTATATATATTATATAATACTCATAACCTCATATATATATATATATAATACTCATAACCTCTATCTATATATATTAATACTCATAACCTCCCTATTTATATATATTAATACTCATAACTACACTATCTATATATATACATACTCATAACCTCTATCTATATATATTAATACTCATAACCTCCCTATTTATATATATTAATACTCATAACCTCACTATCTATATATATTAATAGTCATAACTACACTATCTATATATATTAATACTCATAACCTCCCTATCTATATATATTAATACTCATAATCTCACTATCTATATATATAAATACTCATAACCTCCCTATCTATATATATTAATACTCATAACTACACTATCTATATATATATTAATACTCATAACCTCCCTATCTATATATATATATTAATACTCATAACTACACTATCTATATATATTAATACTCATAACCTCACTATCTATATATATTAATACTCATAACCTCACTATCTATATATATTAATACTCATAACTACACTATCTATATATATATATTAATACTCATAACCTCACTATCTATATATATTAATACTCATAACCTCACTATCTATATATATTAATACTCACAACCTCCCTATCTATATATATTAATACTCACAACCTCTATCTATATATATTAATACTCATAACCTCACTATCTATATATATTAATACTCATAACCTCCCTATTTATATATATTAATACTCATAACTACACTATCTATATATATATAAATACTCATAACCTCACTATCTATATAAATACTCATAACCTCCTATCTATATATATACTCATAACCTCACTATCTATATATATTAATACTCATAACCTCTACACTATCTATATATATTAATACTCATAACCTCACTATCTATATATATTAATACTCATAACCTCATCTATATATATATTAATACTCATAACCTCCTATCTATATATATTAATACTCATAACTCACTATCTCTATATATATATTACTACTCATAAACTCTATCTATCTATATATTAATACTCATAACCTCACTATCTATATATATATTAATACTCATAACCTCACTATCTATATATATTAATAATCTATATATATTAATACTCATAACCTCCTATCTATATATATATCTATCTATATATATTAATACTCATAACTCACTATCTATATATATTAATACTCATAACCTCCTATCTATATATATTAATACTCATAACTCACTATCTATATATATTAATACTCATAACTCACTATCTATATATATTAATACTCATAACCTCACTATCTATATATATTAATACTCATAACCTCACTATCTATATATATTAATACTCATAACCTCACTATCTATATATATTAATACTCATAACTCACTATCTATATATATTAATACTCATAACCTCCTATCTATATATATTAATACTCATAACTCACTATCTATATATAAATACTCATAGCATCCCTAACTATAAATATTAATACTCATAACCTGACTATCTATATATGTAAATACTCATAACTGCACTATCTATATATATAAAAATACTCATAACATCACAATCTATATATATTAATACTCATAACCTCACTATCTATATATATTAATACTCATAACCTCCTATCTATATATATTAATACTCATAACTCTATCTATATATATTAATACTCATAACCTCACTATCTATATATATTAATACTCATAACCTCCCTATCTATATATATTAATACTCATAACCTCACTATCTATATATATTAATACTCATAACCTCACTATCTATATATATTAATACTCATAACCTCCCTATCTATATATACTAATACTCATAACCTCACTATCTATATATATTAATACTCATAACCTCCTATCTATATATATATATTAATACTCATAACCTCACTATCTATATATTAATACTCATAACCTCTATCTATATATATTAATACTCATAACCTCACTATCTATATATATTAATACTCATAACCTCTCCTATCTATATATATTAATACTCATAACCTCTATCTATATATATTAATACTCATAACCTCCTATCTATATATATTAATACTCATAACCTCACTATCTATATATATTAATACTCATAACCTCACTATCTATATATATATACTCATAACTCCTATCTATATATATTAATACTCATAACCTCACTATCTATATATATTAATACTCATAAACTATCTATATATATTAATACTCATAACCTCACTATCTATATATATTAATACTCATAACCACTATCTATATATATTAATACTCATAACCTCACTATCTATATATTAATACTCATAACCTCACTATCTATATATATTAATACTCATAACCTCCTATCTATATATATTAATACTCATAACCCTATCTATATATATTAATACTCATAACCTCCTATCTATATATATTAATACTCATAACCTCCCTATCTATATATATTAATACTCATAACCTCCTATCTATATATATTAATTAACCTCCCTATCTATATATATTAATACTCATAACTCACTATCTATATATATAATACTCATAACCTCCTATCTATATATATTAATACTCATAACCTCACTATCTATATATATTAATACTCATAACCTCACTATCTATATATATTAATACTCATAACCTCTATATCTATATATATTAATACTCATAACCCTATCTATATATATTAATACTCATAACCTCCTATCTATATATATTAATACTCATAACCTCCCTATCTATATATATTAATACTCATAACCTCACTATCTATATATTAATACTCATAACCTCACTATTATATATTAATACTCATAACCTCACTATCTATATATATTAATACTCATAACCTCCTATCTATATATATTAATACTCATAACCTCCTATCTATATATATTAATACTCATAACTCCTATCTATATATATTAATACTCATAACCTCACTATATATATTATATCTATATATATATCTATATATATATATTAATACTCATAACCTCTATCTATATAATACTCATAACCTCTATCTATATACCTATCTATATATATTAATACTCATAACCTCCTATCTATATATATTAATACTCATAACCCTATCTATATATATTAATACTCATAACCTCCTATCTATATATATTAATACTCATAACTACCTATCTATATATATTAATACTCATAACCTCCCTATCTATATATATTAATACTCATAACCTCACTATCTATATATATTAATACTCATAACCTCCTATCTATATATATTAATACATAACCCTCTATCTATATATATTAATACTCATAACCTCCCTATCTATATATATATTAATACTCATAACCTCACTATCTATATATATTAATACTCATAACTACTCACTATCTATATATATTAATACTCATAACCTCCTATTCTATATATATTAATACTCATAACCTCACTATCTATATATATTAATACTCATAACCTCTATCTATATATATTAATACTCATAACCTCCTATCTAT
Source organism: Liparis tanakae (assembly GCA_036178185.1). NCBI lineage: Eukaryota > Metazoa > Chordata > Actinopteri > Perciformes > Liparidae > Liparis > Liparis tanakae. The sequence continues at coordinate 19,483,358 of CM070091.1, read as the reverse complement.
ATATATTAATACTCATAACCTCTATCTATATATATTAATACTCATAACCTATATATTAATACTCATAACCTCACTATATATATTAATACTCATAACCTTATCTATATATATTATACTCATAACCTCACTATCTATATATATATTAATACTCATAACCTCACTATCTATATATATTAATACTCATAACTACACTATCTATATATATTAATACTCATAACCTCCTATCTATATATATTAATACTCATAACCTACCTATCTATATATATTAATACTCATAACTATCTATCTATATATATTAATACTCATAACCTCACTATCTATATATATTTATACTCATAACTACACTATCTATATATATATTAATACTCATAACCTCGCTATCTATATATATTAATACTCATAACCTCACTATCTATATATATATAATACTCTCTATATATATTAATACTCATAACCTCACTATCTATATATATTAATACTCATAACCTCCTATCTATATATATTAATACTCATAACTCCTATCTATATATATTAATACTCATAACCTCTATCTATATATATTACTCATAACCTCACTATCTATATATATTAATACTCATAACCCCTATCTATATATATTAATACTCATAACCTCCCTATCTATATATATATATTAATACTCATAACCTCACTATCTATATATATTAATACTCATAACCTCTATCTATATATATATTAATACTCATAACCTCCCTAGTGGCGGACGCTTTGAACAGAAGACACGAGCGCGGGTTTCAATCCCAGCCTTTTATTGTGGCGTGTGTGGGAGGAGGGCGCCCCCTGCTGGCCGCTAGTTGACACTGGAGCTCACCACCCGGCCGTCCACGATCTCCTCCACCACCGTGATGACCTTGGTGGTGGTGGTGCTGGAGGAGGAGGAGCTGCACAGAGAGAGGCGGGTCAACACGCTGCACTCAGGACCCTCATGAAGGCAGAACCACGTGGGCCCCATGGACCCCATGGACCCCATAGACCCCATAGACCCCATGGACCCCATAGACCCCATGGAACCCATAGACCCCATGGACCCCATGGACCCCATGGACCCCATAGACCCCATAGACCCCATAGACCCCATGGACCCCATAGACCCCATGGACCCCATAGACCCCATGGACCCCATAGACCCCATGGAACCCATGGACCCCATAGACCCCATGGATCCCAGACTAAACCTCTTCTGAGGACTCACCTTCCACCACTGCGGCTCATGCTGACGCTGCTGCTTCCCTCCCCGTCCAGCAGGCGGCGGTACTCTGCGATCTCCATCTCCAGCCGGGTCTTGATGTCCAGCAGCATCTGGTACTCCTGGCCCTGCCTCTCCAGGTCGGCCCTCAGCTGCACCAGCTGCTCCTCCATGGACGTCACCTGCATCTGGTAGCCCGACAGCTGCATGGAGTAGCGGTTCTGGGTGTCTGCCAGCTGGGCCTCAAGAGAGCATTTCTGCAGAGAGACGAGGAGAGAAGGTTGGGTTAGCGCCCCCTGGTGGGCGTGAGGAGAGACGGTGGGGTTAGCGCCCCCTGGTGGGCGTGAGGAGAGACGGTGGGGTTAGCGCCCCCTGGTGGGCGTGAGGAGGGCAGACGCTCACCATGCTGAGCTGCGACTGCAGCTCGATCTCCAGGCTCTGCAGGGTCCTCTTCAGGTCGCTGAGCTCTGTTTTGGACGTCTGGATGATCTCTGTGCTGACGATGACTTCTTTGTTCAGGGCTTCCGACTGCGTGGAGGACGCAGAGAACCGAGCGTGTCACTTCCATCCATCCCATAATAGCTGCTGAGACGCGTGGCGGCTCGCCTCTTACCTTGGTCTGGAACCAGACCTCCAGCTCCTTGTGGTTCTTGGCGGCGGACGCCTCGTACTGCTCTCTGACGTCGTCGATGATCTTGCAGAGGTCCTGGCCCGGCGCCGCGTCCACCTCCACGTTCACCTGGCCACTCATCTGGGCGCGCATGGACAGCAGCTCCTCCGCGTGGTTCTTCTTCAGGAAGATCAGCTCCTCCTTCAGGCCCTCGATCTGCATCTCCAGGTCGGACCGGCTCATGGTCAGCTCGTCCAGGACTCTCCTGAGACCGGCGATGTCGGCCTCCACCGACTGGCGCATGGCCAGCTCGTTCTCGTACCTGCGGAGTGAAGACCGGACGTTGGTTTGAGAGGCTAAAGGAGGCGGGACCAGAACTTGAGACTTCGGGGTTCACTCACTTGAGCCTGAAGTCGTCGGCGGCCAGCTTGGCGTTGTCGATGGAGAGGTAGATGCCGCCGTTGATCTTGGTGGCGACCTGGATCTGAAGAGAGAGAAACGGTGTTTACTTTAAAGTTCTCACCAACGAAGAAGAACCAACGGGAGCAGCCAGTCTCCAGGCCTCTGGTTCTCAGAGGGACCTTCAGAGACCTTCAGAGACCTTCAGAGGGGCCTTCAGAGGGGCCTTCAGAAGGACCTTCAGAGTGTACAGCGAGTTCTCCTGGAGCTCCATCCCCTGTGGGGTCACATGACCCGGGGCCTACCTTCTCCTGCAGGTCAGCGATGGTGACGTGGAAGGCGCTGTAGTCCCTGGAGGACGGCCCCGCCTTGCTTTCCAGGAACTGGCGGATCTTGAGCTCCAGCTCCCCGTTGGCCTTCTCCAGCGAGCGCACCTTCTCCAGGTAGGAGGCCAGCCGGTCGTTCAGGTTCTGCATGGTGGCCTTCTCGTTGGCCGAGATGTCTACGCAGCCGCCGCCGCCCCCGGCGCCGAAGCCGAATCCGCCGCCGCCGCCTCCTCCGTAGCTGAAGCCGTAGCCTCCTCCACCTCCACCTCCACCTCCACCTCCACCACTGGAATACATGGAGGAGGAGCTGGAGATCTTCACTCCTCCTCCTCCGGCGCCGCCGTGCATGGAGCCGCTGGATCGGCCGCCGCCCGACATGGAGCTCCGAGAGTTGAAGCTGCTGCCTGAGAACATGGTGAGAGGTGATGAGGAGGCTCTGCTGCAGAGGAGAGTGAGGAGGGAGGAGAGAGAGCACCTTTTATACTGTCGAGGAGGTGGGCAGGAGGAGGAGGAGACACCTGTCGCTCCTCCACTCACTTGAAAAGGTCGGCGGGCGTGGCCGACGAGTCCCGACGCGCTCAGCCTGGAGGCAGGAACATTCATCAGGACTGGTTCCACCGGCAGAGGCCGGAGGACGCTTGTTCAGCACGAGACACGAGACACAGAGGACACAGAGACACAGAGGACACAGAGACACACAGAGACACAGAGGACACAGAGACACACACACAGAGGACACACAGAGACACAGAGGACACAGAGACACACACACAGAGGACACACAGAGACACAGAGGACACAGAGACACACACACAGAGACACACAGAGACACAGAGACACAGAGGACACAGAGACACACAGAGACACACAGAGACACAGAGGACACAGAGACACAGAGGACACAGAGACACAGAGGACACACAGAGACACAGAGGACACAGAGACACAGAGGACACAGAGGACACACACACAGAGGACACACAGAGACACAGAGGACACACAGAGACACAGAGGACACACAGAGGACAGAGACACAGAGGACACACAGGACACAGAGACACAGAGGACACACAGAGAACACAGAGACACAGAGGACACACAGAGACACAGAGGACACACAGAGACACAGAGACACAGAGGACACAGAGACACAGAGGACACAGAGACACACAGAGACACAGAGGACACAGAGGACACACAGAGACACAGAGGACACAGAGACACACACACAGAGGACACACAGAGACACAGAGGACACACAGAGACACAGAGGACACAGAGACACAGAGGACACAGAGACACACAGAGACACAAGACACAGAGACACACAGAGACACACAGAGACACAGAGGACACAGAGACACAGAGGACACAGAGACACAGAGGACACACAGAGACACAGAGGACACAGAGACACAGAGGACACAGAGGACACACACACAGAGGACACACAGAGACACAGAGGACACACAGAGACACAGAGGACACACAGAGGACAGAGACACAGAGGACACACAGGACACACAGAGACACAGAGGACACAGAGACACAGAGGACACACAGAGACACAGAGGACACACAGAGACACAGGACACACAGAGGACACACAGAGACACAGAGGACACACAGAGACACAGAGGACACAGAGACACACACACAGAGACACAGAGGACACACAGACACAGAGGACACAGAGGACACAGAGACACAGAGGACACACAGATACACAGAGGACACAGAGACACACAGAGGACACAGAGGACACACAGAGACACAGAGGACACACAGAGACACAGAGGACACAGAGACACACAGACACAGAGGACACACAGAGACACAGAGGACACACAGAGGACACAGAGACACAGAGGACACACAGAGACACAGAGGACACACAGAGGACACACAGAGACACAGAGGACACAGAGACACAGAGGACACAGAGACACACAGAGACACAGAGGACACAGAGACACACACACAGAGACACAGAGACACACACACAGACACATAGAGACACACATACAGAGACACACACAGAGACAAACGGAGACACACACAGAGACACACACACAGACACATAGAGACACACATACAGAGACACACACACAGAGACACACACACAGACACATAGAGACACACATACAGAGACACACACACAGACACATAGAGACACACATACAGAGACACACACACAGAGACACACACACAGAGACAAACGGAGACACACACACAGAGACACACACACAGACACATAGAGACACACATACAGAGACACACACACAGAGACAAACGGAGACACGGCCTTCAGGCGGCTGCATGTGGAACAGGAAGTAACGCTCGTTGGTGTAATAATCCATCAGAGGATGGACGCGTCTGATTGGCTGTTTGAGGAGGAGCCAGTGAAGACGAGGGGCTGCACGGGGGTGTAGTGGCGAGCACCGTTGCCTCACAGCAAGAGGGCCGTGGGTTCAATTCCCGGTTGGGGCGGTCCTTGTGAGGCAGCATGTTGGCAGTGTGGGTTCTCCAGGTTCTCCGGGTTCTTCCTCCACAGTCCAAAGACCTGCAGCAGGTTGAATGATGTCTAAATGTCCCGTAGGTGTGAGTGGTTGTCTGTCTCTATGTGAGCCCTGGATGACCTGTGACCCCGGCCAGGTGACCCCACCAGGTGACCCCTCTTCTCCCTGTCAGCTGGGATCGGTGACCCTGATGAGGATGAAGGTATGGATGGATGATGGAAGCGTCTGATTGGCTGCTGAGGAGGCGCCGGTGACGATGACTTCCTGTTTTGGTAGATGAGATGCATCATTAATCATAATATGTAATGTAAGCGCTAAAAGGGCTAATGAAGCTAACAGAGAGAACAGTGCTAATGAAGCTAGCAATCCTAATTGAGCAAATAAAGCTAACAGAGGTAATGGAGCTAACAATGCTAACGGAGCTTACAGCCCAAACGGCGGAGGACACTTGTTTTCACGTTTCTGATTTTGACATCAAATATGATTAATTCTTCATATTATTAACTGATTTCAGCTGCAGATACATTTAGAGATGCACATTGAGATTTGGAGTTAACTCAAACTTTTCCTTTCTTTGAGAGAGAAACTCGTTTAGTAACAGTGTTCCTGCCGTGATGTGCTGGGACCAGTTGGCCTCATCAACGCTGACATGCGTTCCGAGAGCGGGCGCGGCCGCGCGGCTTCGCGCTGCAGGCGCGTTCCCAGCCTCAGCCGAAGCTCTCCGGAATGTTCTCCGCCCACTTGATGGAGCTGGATTCATGAGCGCTGCAGGATGTTTGTTCTACAGGCGTCGGCCACGTCGTGCAGCTCTGAGCGGAGGAATGAAGCCGTGAAGGACGAGCTCCCGTCACGCAGCAGCCGGCGACACAGAGGTCACCGAGGCCGACGCCCACACCGCCGCTCTGTGAAGAAGTGTGTGGCAACACTTCTGTGTGCGTTTTGTGTTGAACATCATTCAAAAAATAAACAACGTGGTCGTGAAGAGCTCATCTACTAAATGAGCACTCTAACCAGCTAGCCCTGTCGCAGCGCCCAGTCGGCCCCCAGAGGACCACGAGTCCAGCTCCGCCGAGGACTGACAGCGTCCTGGTTAGAGACACCAGAGCTGCCAACTCTCACGGTTTCGCCGTGTGACGCTTTTGCGTGTTTCCACTCTCTCACGCCACACAACCAATTTCTCACGGCAAAAGACATTCTGGTTCGGGCCGAAGCGCGTTGGCTCCTTTTCAGACTCCGGACGGTAGATGGCGCTAAGGAGCGCCTCTGTAAAGCTGTTCGCTGCATACACACCTATTGACCCCAAAGAGTCCCGGAGTTAGCAGCAGAAGAAGATGTTCAGACAGACAGCGAACAGAGACCACGGTATGCTAATGCAGGGCTCTCAAGTGTCGCATTGAGAGTGACAGTCACGCATGTCGGTCTTAACTCACGCACTCCCGCCACACATCGGATTTATCACGCTGACAAAACCTCTCGGCTATTTCATGTTTTAATGTGCCGCAGCGCCAACATGAGCCGCGCTGACCTCACGGTGGAGAAATCAAACGCTCCCTGGAGGTCTGCTGCGAGATGCCACTTATCAGCCAATCAGAAAGAAGAGCTGCGCTACACAATAGCCAATCAGAAAAGAACCTATCTGTAATCCAGCAACCAATGAAAATAAAGCATCAGTCACTCTTACCTGTCTTTAGAACCTGAGAGCTGTTAATGACGTGGTTCAACTAAGTACTCTCTCTCTTAAACTTTACATCTTGAAATAAATAATGTGTTGTGTGTGTTTGTGTGAGGTGATGTAAACTCAGCTGTCATAACAAGCAGGAGAGCACCTTGTTAACCTCTCGGTATACTGCATGCTCAAAACTTCATAGAATTGTTTATTAAGCTGCCCACATAGCATTTATCTTTTTATTTGCAGTCCTAGGAAAAGGACCCTCTCAAAACAATACTTTGAAAAAGTAAGATGTATTCTAAAGAATTTAACATAAAGACAGGACATTTTTGCAATAGAATTAGACATGTTTTTGTAAATGAGAGTAGAGTTATTAAAAACATTTTAATTCTTTAAGGTAACAAAGATGACTCGTAAGAGACCTTTGCCAGGCCAGAATGCAGGTACAACATGGTTCAACGCCACATTCATTAAGATGTCCTGATATGTGAGCCACCGCCGTGTGGCTGTGTGCGCGGCAACATGTTGGTCACCCGACACAACATCACTCCAAGGTTTTTTGAAAAGTTGGCAGCTCTGGAGACAAAGTGGACTAGCGGCTAACACACACGCACAACCACACACGCACACACACAACCACACACACACGCACAACCACACACACGCACACACACAACCACACACACACGCACAACCACACACATGCACACACACAACCACACACACACACACACATAAAACACACACACCCTCACACACACACAAACACACACAACCACACACACACATAAAACAAATACACACGCACACACACACACAAACCCTCACACAAACACACGCACACACACAAACACCTACACACACCTACACGCCCTCACACACACGCCCTCACACACACACACACACCTAGACACACCTACACACCCTCCCACACCTAGCCCCCCCCCTCAGGAACCTGTCAGCATTCAGATGAATCCCTCGCCTGCAGCACCTTCCTTACACAACCGCTCTCACCTGAGAGGGCGGGGCTTATGGCCTGCAGGTAAACGAGGTGCGTCTCTTCAACACACCTACACAAGTACACACCTACACAGCTACACAACTACACAGCTACACAGCTACACAACTATACTATTGCACACCTACACAACCACAGAACTACACGCCACGTGTGAAGTAGAATTACAAGTAGAGGAAGTAAACAACGACCGCAAGACTGCAGTCATTATTCTTAGTGAGAGTGATAGTGTAGTGGTGATAGTGGTGATAGTGGTGATAGTGTAGTGGTGATAGTGTAGTGGTGATAGTGGTGATAGTGTAGTGGTGATAGTGGTGATAGTGGTGATAGTGTAGTGGTGATAGTGGTGATAGTGGTGATAGTGTAGTGGTGATAGTGTACATCACATTACATGTCATGTAGCAGACGCTTTTATCCAAAGCGACTTACAATAAGTGCATTTCAACCTAGAGTACAAACTAAGAACAACAAGAATACAGAAAGTAACATTTCCTCAACATAGTCAAACTACTAAAGTACCACAATAAGAGCCATTCAAGAGCTACCAAAGTGATAATCTGGGTTTAATCCAGATATAGTCTAAAGGTGCGTTTTCAGTGATCATTAGAGGTCAGTCCGACTAAGCCAGTTATTGGAATGCATGTAACCACGGTGACTGTGAAGCTGCTCAGCTAGGAGGGCCGTCTCTGTTGGCCTTGAATCCAGACTGATGGGGGTCCAGAAGGTTGTTGCCGTGGAGACAGGAGGACAAGATAGCTCGCTCCAGAGTTTTGGAAAGAAAGGGAAGAAGAGAGAGCGGTCTGTAGAGAGAGGTCTGTAGAGAGAGGTCTGTAGAGAGAGGTCTGTAGAGAGAGGTCTGTAGAGAGAGAGGTCTGTAGAGAGAGGTCTGTAGAGAGAGGTCTGTAGAGAGAGGTCTGTAGAGAGAGGTCTGTAGAGAGAGAGGTCTGTAGAGAGAGGTCTGTAGAGAGAGGTCTGTAGAGAGAGGTCTGTAGAGAGAGGTCTGTAGAGAGAGGTCTGTAGAGAGGTCTGTAGAGAGGTCTGTAGAGAGAGGTCTGTAGAGAGAGAGAGGTCAGTAGAGAGAGGTCTGTAGTCTGTAGAGAGAGGTCTGTAGAGAGAGGTCTGTAGAGAGAGGTCTGTAGAGAGAGGTCTGTAGAGAGAGGTCTGTAGAGAGAGGTCTGTAGAGAGAGAGGTCTGTAGAGAGAGGTCTGTAGAGAGAGGTCTGTAGAGAGAGGTCTGTAGAGAGAGAGGTCTGTAGAGAGAGGTCTGTAGAGAGAGGTCTGTAGAGAGAGGTCTGTAGAGAGAGGTCTGTAGAGAGAGAGAGGTCTGTAGAGAGAGAGGTCTGTAGAGAGAGGTCTGTAGAGAGAGGTCTGTAGAGAGAGAGAGGTCTGTAGAGAGAGGTCTGTAGAGAGAGGTCTGTAGAGAGAGGTCTGTAGAGAGAGGTCTGTAGAGAGAGAGGTCTGTAGAGAGAGAGGTCTGTAGAGAGAGGTCTGTAGAGAGAGGTCTGTAGAGAGAGGTCTGTAGAGAGAGAGGTCTGTAGAGAGAGAGGTCTGTAGAGAGAGGTCTGTAGAGAGAGGTCTGTAGAGAGAGAGGTCTGTAGAGAGAGGTCTGTAGAGAGAGGTCTGAAGAGAGAGGTCTGTAGAGAGAGAGAGAGGTCTGTAGAGAGAGGTCTGTAGAGAGAGAGGTCTGTAGAGAGAGGTCTGTAGAGAGAGAGGTCTGTAGAGAGAGGTCTGTAGAGAGAGGTCTGTAGAGAGAGAGGTCTGTAGAGAGAGGTCTGTAGAGAGAGGTCTGTAGAGAGAGAGGTCTGTAGAGAGAGGTCTGTAGAGAGAGGTCTGTAGAGAGAGGTCTGTAGAGAGAGGTCTGTAGAGAGAGAGAGGTCTGTAGAGAGAGGTCTGTAGAGAGAGAGGTCTGTAGAGAGAGAGAGGTCTGTAGAGAGAGGTCTGTAGAGAGAGAGGTCTGTAGAGAGAGGTCTGTAGAGAGAGGTCTGTAGAGAGAGAGGTCTGTAGAGAGAGGTCTGTAGAGAGAGAGAGAGGTCTGTAGAGAGAGGTCTGTAGAGAGAGGTCTGTAGAGAGAGAGAGAGGTCTGTAGAGAGAGGTCTGTAGAGAGAGGTCTGTAGAGAGAGAGAGGTCTGTAGAGAGAGAGAGGTCTGTAGAGAGAGGTCTGTAGAGAGAGAGAGGTCTGTAGAGAGAGAGAGGTCTGTAGAGAGAGAGAGAGAGGTTAGTGTAGTGGTGTTAGTGGTCTTGGTGGTGTTAGTGGTCTTGGTGGTGTTAGTGGTCTTGGTGGTGTTGGTGGTCTTGGTGGTGTTAGTGGTCTTGGTGGTGTTGGTGGTCTTGGTGGTGTTAGTGGTCTTGGTGGTGTTGGTGGTCTTGGTGATCTCCTTCTGTGGTTGGAGCTGCAGGTCTGAGCTCAACAGTTATTTTTCTGTTGGCCTTGAGCCAAGAGGTGATGATGATGAAGATCCTGTCCTCCTCTTCCTCCTCCTCCTCTTCCTCCTGCAGGTCTGAGCTCATCAGGTATTTGCCTGTTGGCCTTGAGCCAGGAGGTGATGATGATGATGGTGATGAAGATCTTAGAAGAACAGTTTTCAGGTACGCTGCGAATGAATTGTTTTACTTCACGTCTCAAATATCTGTGAATGCATCAACAATCATATATATATGTGTATATTTATATATATACATATATATGTATATATATACATATATATTTGTATATACACATACATATATATGTATATACATATATATGTGTATATATATATATATTTACATGCATACATATATATGCCTACATATATATGCCCTCCTCCTCCTCCTCCTCCTCCTCCTCCTCCTCCTCTCCTCCCTCCTCTCCTCTCCTCCCCCCTCCTCTCCTCCTCCTCCTCCTCCCCTCTCCCCCCTCCTCCTCCCCCCCCCCTCCCTCTCCTCCCCCTCCTCTTCAGGGTGTGGCCGATCCGGTTCTCTGACTCCCCTCCGGGCTTCTCGTAAACCTTCTCCTCCCTTTTTATTTGTTTCATCCTTCTCTTCTCACGCGTTCTCTGGTCTCTTCAGAACGTTTCTCTTTTGATGGAAGTATTAATATGAGCCTCACACGCTGAGTAGGAACAGGCCACGCCCCCTCCGGCTCACTGCTGCCATATAAGGACATGGCAAGGTGAGTCTCACCTGGGCCTCATTGAAGCTGCAGGCAGGTCTGGTTCTGGGCGGCGTGGTGGTCTTAAAGGGACAGCGCGCGATGTTCACGGTCCTGATCCAGACCCAGTTCAGGTCCTGATCCAGTCCCAGTTCACTCCTCCATCTGTCAGAGAAAGTATTTATTTCATAGTTTTATTAAATAAAGTTCTGGTGACAATAATTTATATTGTATTATGTAACAGGAAGGTTCTGATACAGGAGGACCTACCAAGGCCAACACAGGTCTACAGGTCTACAGGTCTACAGGTCTGCAGGTCTGCAGGTCTACAGGTCTACAGGTCTGCAGGTCTACAGGTCTACAGGTCTACAGGTCTGCAGGTCTACTGGTCTACAGGTCTACAGGTCTACAGGTCTACTGGTCTACAGGTCTACAGGTCTGCAGGTCTACTGGTCTACAGGTCTGCAGGTCTACAGGTCTGCAGGTCTGCAGGTCTGCAGGTCTACAGGTCTACAGGTCTGCAGGTCTACAGGTCTACAGGTCTGCAGGTCTACTGGTCTACTGGTCTACAGGTCTACTGGTCTACAGGTCTACAGGTCTACATGTCTACTGGTCTACTGGTCTACAGGTCTACAGGTCTACAGGTCTACTGGTCTGCAGGTCTACAGGTCTGCAGGTCTACAGGTCTACATGTCTACAGGTCTACAGGTCTACAGGTCTACAGGTCTACTGGTCTACTGGTCTACAGGTCTGCAGGTCTACTGGTCTACAGGTCTGCAGGTCTACAGGTCTACAGGTCTACAGGTCTACAGGTCTACTGGTCTACAGGTCTGCAGGTCTACAGGTCTACAGGTCTACAGGTCTGCAGGTCTACAGGTCTACAGGTCTACAGGTCTGCAGGTCTACTGGTCTACAGGTCTACAGGTCTACAGGTCTACTGGTCTACAGGTCTGCGGGTCTACAGGTCTACAGGTCTGCAGGTCTACAGGTCTACTGGTCTACAGGTCTACAGGTCTACAGGTCTACTGGTCTACAGGTCTACAGGTCTACAGGTCTACTGGTCTACAGGTCTGCAGGTCTACTGGTC
>CM070091.1:19458876-19468876 GCA_036178185.1 Liparis tanakae | reverse complement strand
GACCTGACATTACTGCTGCTGTCATCTGGAGGAGAGAGAAAGTTACAGGGGGCGGAGGAGATTATTATTAACTCAAACTCTAAAGAGACATATGTCACCAGAAGAGCCACATATGGCTCAGAGCCAGAGGTCACGACCCCTGATCTATCTAACTGGGTATTTACCACACTGAAGTACACGTTAAACACCTCAAGGGGGCGCTACAAGGGAAACACTACATTGTGGGGCTTTAAATTATAAATGGATTCTTTGATTCTCTGATTCTCTGATTTTTTTGACATTCAAACTCGAGAAGAATCCGTTAGTTAGAAAAAAAACAATATTTAATGACTTTTACAGAGTTTACTGGCTGCTAATTAATTTAAAACCCTTGGCCGGCAGAACGTCACGGCTGCTATTATTTTGTATTATTTAATATTTTGTTTCATTATTTTGTGTTTTGGACTTTATTTATGTTTTACACTTTTATTTTTTTTATTTTCTTAGGGAAGATATTAGTACTTTAAATTGTTGTACATAAAATATATTTCGACGCACTTGTACTTGTATTAGAGTATGAATTAGTTATTATATTGTTGTAGTAGCGCGGTCTGACCAGCAGGGCGCTAGTGAGCACAACATCTAATATGAACTCCACACACGAAGCAGAGTCAACAGCCAATGAGAGAGGACCAGCCGGTTAGAAGCATGAGATCTGTGTTGACGTCTCTGGGTCTCAGTGAGCGGTCTGTGGGCCGCTGTTCTGTCATTTTTTGCTGCCTTGTCAGAATTTGCTACCGCTGCATAAACCGATAGGTGTGTATCGATTCATGCTCCCCTCTGATAGGATGTTATTGTACTATCACAATGTGCTTTTCTTTCAAAGTTCAATGTTTCACTTTTCACTGTTAAAGTGTTTATCTTCAACAATAAATACCCTAATAATAAACCAGTGCTTTATTTTGATAATGTGAACAAACTCATGTTTACAATAATTTGTTGACACAAAAGAAATAGCAACTGCTTATCACTCATTAATCTACATGTCATTACTACATAGTATTACTACCTGTACAATATACATGCTGAATGTACTTTTAACTAGGGAAATAATCTGGATTTTGAGGACGTCACTCCCCGTTATCAGACGTGCGTCAACAGGGTGCAAAACATTACGGGCGTGGCAAACAAACTCGGAAAATCGACTCGGTGCATGCGCAATACCACAAGGTATCGGTTCTGGACAAGTAGCATGAAATGACAGAACACCGGTGTTCTGTCATTTCATGCTACATCACATTACATTACATTACATTACATGACATTTAGCAGACGCTTTTATCCAAAGCGACTTACAATAAGTGCATTTCAACCTAGAGTACAAACTAAGAACAACATTTAATGTCATTTCACATTATCATAATAAAGCACTGGTTTATTATTAGGGTATTTAGTGTTGAAGATAAGCACTTTAACAGTGAAAAGTGAAACATTGAACTTTGAAAGAAAAGCATATTGTGATAGTACAATAACATCCTATCAGATAGGGTAGCATGAATCGATAGACACATTCTGAAAAGCCATTCCCCGACTCGTCTGTGGACGGTGGCTTTTGATAGCTGGACTCCAGCTTCAGCCCACCGTCTTTGAAGCTGCCCACATTGTGGAAGCGACTCTTCTTCCCGATGCTGCTCAGGCTGCTGGTCTCTCTGGGCCGTGCAGCGTTTCCTGCCACATCCCCTCCAACAGACTTGTTGTGGCTGAGCTTTGACACGGCACTGTGGACAGCTTGCTCTTTGAGACATGTCTCTGTGTCTTCCCCTCCTGATGGAGGGGGTCCATCATGTCCTCTGGACAGCAGTCACATCAGCATCCCCATACCTGGGATGTAGTTTACTGGACCAAGCTGAGTGTTTCTCAAGGCTCAGGAAACCCTCGCAGGTGTTTGGAGTTAATGAGACGATCCAAGTGATTAGTCGAATACCCTACTGGTATACTTGTTCATGATATTCTCATGTTTAGAGATAGGATATTTGAGTTTTCTTCAGCTGTAAGCCATAATCAGCTATATTAAAAGAATAAAAGGCTTGCAATATTTCAGTTGATTTGTAATGAATCCAGAATGCATGACATTTTAGTTTTTTAATTGCATTACAGAAAATAAAGAACTTTATCACAATATTCTAATTTTCTGAGACAGTCCTGTATACAACACATTTTAAAATCGACACCCAATGCATTGTGGGTAAATGCATTAAAACCTGGAGTGACGTACCGACGCTAGCCTCTTTACTAGCTTGTTAGCTCCTTAACACAGAAGTCAATGGAGCAGCGTTAGTTGGGCTACGTAGACAACTGGAAGACTTTCTGGGGAAAACCTGATCTGATGAGGAGGGACGGCGTCCATCCCACGTTGGAAGGAGCGCGTCTCATTTCTGCGAATATGACCACATTGATCACCGTATCCATGACAACCCGGGGTTCAGATCAGGAACCGGGAGCAGAGTTGTAGTTTAACACCCTTCTCTGCTCTTCTTGTCGAGCAGTTACCCATCCATTACTCTAGAATAGAGACTGTGAAGACTGTGTCTGTCCCACGGCCACTTAAATTAGATAAATCTAAAGTAAACACAAGAGGAGTCGTACACAATAACCTTATACAAGTTAACACCATTATTTCAGCAGTGCAACAAAACAGGACTATTAAATGTGGTCTCCTAAATATTAGATCTCTGTCATCTAAAGCTGTGTTACTAAATGATTTAATAACAGATAATCACATTGATTTATGTTGTCTAACTGAAACCTGGCTGCGCCATGAAGCATACGTCTGCCTAAATGAGTCGACTCCTCCAAGTCATGTTAATACTCACATTCCTCGAGACACCGGTCGAGGAGGTGGAGTAGCAGCCATCTTTGACTCGAGCCTTTTAATAAATCCTAAACCTAAATTAAATTACGACTCATTTGAAAGCCTTGTTCTTAGTCTTTCACATCCAACCTGGAAAACATTACAGCCGATTCTATTTGTGATTCTGTACCGGCCACCCGGTCCATATTCAGAGTTTATATCAGAACGTTCAGAGTTTATATCAAGTTTGGTTCTTAAAACTGATAAAGTTATTATTGTAGGAGATTTTAATATTCATGTGGATGTTGATAATGATTGCCTAGGTACTGCATTCATCTCATTGTTGGACTCGATCGGCTTTCGTCAGAGAGTACAGAAACCCACTCACAGCTTTGGCCACACGCTTGATCTTGTTCTTACATATGGCGTTGACATTGAGCATTTGAAGGTCTTCCCACAGAATCCTCTTGTGTCAGACCACAGCCTTATAACTTTTGAGTTTATACTACCGGAGTGTACACCGCTAGTCAAAAGTTTCTACACCAGATGTCTAACTGACAGTGCTGTAGCTAAATTTAAAGAAGCGATTCATTCTGCACTTGATTCAATACCATGTCTCAATATAACAGAGGACTCCTGGTCTAACTTTAGTCCGTCCCAGATTGATCATCTTGTTGATAGTGCCACAGGCTCACTGAGAATGACACTGGACTCGATAGCCCCTCTGAAGAAGAAGACAGTGAGGAAGAGAAGGTTTGCTCCCTGGTATAACCCTCAGACCCGCACATTAAAGCAAACGTCACGAAAGCTTGAAAGCATTTGGCGTTCAACTAATCGGGAAGAATCCCGCTTAGTTTGGCGAGATAGTCTTAAAACTTATAAGAAGGCCCTCCGTAATGCCAGAGCAGAATATTACTCATCAGTAACAGAGAAGAAGAAGAACAAGCCCAGGTTTCTCTTTAGCTGTAGCCAGGCTGACAGAGAGTCACAGCTCTGTGGAGCCCAGTATTCTTATAGACCTCAGTAGTAATGACTTTATGAACTTCTTCAATGAGAAGATTTTAACTATTAGGGACAAGATTAATAATCTCTTGCCCTTAACCAGAGATCTGTCCTCAAGTGGAATGGCTTTGGAAACCCCTGTATGTCCTGGTGTATATTTAGATGGCTTTTCTCCCATCAACCGTGACCAATTATCTTCAATGGTTTCTACTTCTAACACGTCTACCTGTCTCTTGGACCCCATCTACCTGTCTCTAGACCCCGTCTACCTGTCTCTAGACCCCGTCTACCTTTCTCTAGACCCTGTCTACCTGTCTCTTGGACCCTATCCCGACTAGGCTGCTTAAAGACGTTTTGCCTTTAATTGGCAGCTCTCTTTTGGATATTATTAATGTGTCTTTGTTAACAGGCCACGTACCACATTCCTTCAAAGTAGCTGTAATTAAACCTCTCCTGAAGAAGCCCACTCTGGATCCAGAGGTTTTGGCTAACTACAGACCGATCTCTAACCTCCCCTTCCTCTCTAAGATCCTTGAGAAAGTGGTCTCACATCAGTTGTGTGACTTTCTACATCAGAATAGTTTATTTGAAGAGTTTCAGTCAGGATTTAGAAAACACCACAGCACAGAGACAGCACTGGTGAAGATTACGAATGACCTCTTAATGGCAGCAGATAAAGGACTCCTCTCTGTACTGGTCTTGTTAGACCTTAGTGCTGCATTCGACACCATTGACCATAACATCCTATTACAGAGACTGGAGCAGTCGATTGGTATTTCAGGCACCGCCCTAAGTTGGTTTAAATCCTATTTATCAGATCGATCTCAGTTTGTATTTGTAAACGATGAAGCCTCAATGACCACCAACGTTAGTCATGGAGTTCCACAAGGTTCTGTGCTTGGACCAATTCTATTTACCTTATACATGCTTCCTTTGGGCAATATTATCAGGAAACACTCTATAAACTTTCATTGTTATGCAGATGATACTCAACTATATCTATCGATAAAACCAGAGGAGACTAACCAACTCACTAAAATTCAAGCATGTCTTAGTGACATAAAAACATGGATGACCGGCAACTTCTTGATGTTAAACTCAGACAAAACCAAAGTAATTCTACTCGGCCCTGAGCACCTCAGAGATCAATTATCTGGTGATGTGATTTCTGTAGATGGCATTACTCTAGCATCAACACCACTGTAAAGAATCTTGGCGTTATCTTTGATCGGGACTTGTCCTTTAACTCCCACATAAAGCAAATCTCAAGGACTGCATTCTTCCATCTACGTAATATTTCAAAAATCAGGCACATCTTGTCTCAAAAAGATGCAGAGAAATTGGTTCACGCGTTCGTTACTTCGAGACTGGATTACTGCAACTCCTTATTATCAGGCTGCTCTATAAATCTCTTAGGTCCCTCCAGTTGATCCAGAATGCTGCAGCTCGTATTCTCACTAAAACTAAGAAAAGAGATCACATGACTCCTGCACTAGCTGCTCTGCACTGGCTCCCTGTAACATCAAGAATCACTTTTAAAATTCTTCTCTTAACTTACAAAGCCTTAATTGGTGATGCACCATCATATCTTAAAGAGCTTGTAGTACCGTATCGCCCCACCAGAGAGCTGCTCACTAAATGCGGGGCTACTTGTAGTTCCGAGAGTCTTAAAATGTAAAATGGGAGCCAGAGCCTTTAGTTATCAAGCTCCTCTTTTATGGAACCAGCTTCCACCTTCAGTCCTGGAGGCAGACACAGTCGCCACCTTCAAGAGTAGACTGGAGACTTTCCTCTTTGACAGAGCTGATAGTCAGGGCTGAATCAGGTTCACCTGGTCCACACCTGGAGATGCTGCTAGAGGCTTATAGCTGCTGGGGATGTTTAGGATGCACTGAGCACCTCTCTCCTCTTTTCTTTCTCCAATGGATGAATCTTCATCTCTCCATCACACATGACTAACTCTGCTTTCTCCCCGGAGTCCTTCTGACTTCACGTCTCATGGGGTCATCGGACCCTATGAGACGGCATAGATCCATCTGCTGATTGACCTTCGATGGTTGGATCGTGAGTTCCTGTCGCCAGCTGTGCCACTGCCCTGCTGGGACTCCGCCCACTCCTCCACTTGGGAGGTCTCCAAACTCTCCATCGTGGAATATGCCTAAATATGAACTATTGATAAACTCTGTCAGATTCCTTGAATGTATTTTAACTCTAAATATGTCCTTCTGGTCACATTACATCTATTGTTCTGTCCACCTGGAGAGGGATCCTCCTCTGTTGCTCTCCTGAAGGTTTCTTCCCTTTTTCTCCCCCTGAAGGTTATTTGGGAGTTTTTCCTGGTCCGATGTGAGGTTTTGGGTCAGGGATGTCTATGTGTACAGATTGTAAAGCACTCTGAGACACATTTGTAATTTGTGAAACTGGGCTATACAAATAAACTGAATTGAATTGAATTGAATAGTTCCCGTTAGCTCCCGTTAGCTCCCGTTAGCTCCCGTTAGCGCAAACTCGGCTTTGTTTTACTTTGCCGAGCTCTCTTTTCAACTTTCTGCGGATTCACGTAATGCAAGGGTCGGCGACCCGCGGCTCTTCAGCGCTGCCTAGTGGCTCCCTGGAGATTTTTGTAAAATAGTGAAATATTTTTCACTATTTGTGAAATATTTTCTTTTGTTTTAATATGGTTTCTGTAGGAGGACAAACGTGACACAAACATTCTTAACGTTTTCCAATGCTGTAAGAATGTGTCGAATAAATATTACATTTCAACATTTCTGTCAACGAATATTAGCGCCATGGCCTGCGACGCGTTTCTGTCAGCAGGGCGGGACGCCGGCAGGGGGCGGTCTATATACCGGCGGCTGTGTGACGGCCATGGACCCAAAGGGCAAGAGAAACAGAACTGAGGAGACACCGGAGTCAACGTCTCTTGGGCCGAATCATTTGCATTCATTGTCATTGAGGAAGGATTGCGAGTTAGATTAGGAACCGGACTCTGCGTCTTTGCCCATGAGCACCAAGCGCCACGAGTATCGCCACGAGTATCGCCACGAGTATCGCCACGAGTCACAGGCTCTCAGGTGTCACACAGTTCGGTCTTAACTCCCGCCACACATCGTGTTTCTCACGCTGAAAACAACTCTCGGCTATTTACTGTTTGAATGTGACGCAGCGCCAACATGAGCCGCCTCACGGTGGAGAAATCAAGCGCTCCCTGAGTTCTGCTGTGAGGTGACGGTTATCAGCCAATCAAAAAGAAGAGCTGGGCTACACAACAGCCAATGAGAATAAAACTCTGTTGTATCTGGGTATTTAATCCAGCAACCAATGAACCAATCTCTTCTAAACGTGAGCCCTGGAGCTGTAGTGAAACAGCGCCCCCTGTGGTACCGGAGGTGACGTGGTTAAACTGGAGGAGGCATCGCACAACAGAGTAGTCACGTGGTGCGTTATTCTACAGGATGCACCGCAGGAAACATTTAATCATGAAGGCTCATTATGTATTTGTAGCCAACTTAGTTTTGATAGTAGGCTGATATAGACACATACAGCATGTGTTGTCTTCATTATGAGGCGTATACAAGGATTTACATTGTTTGCAGCTCCAGACGTATTATTTATTTATTTTTAGGTCCAATATGGCTCTTTCAACATTTTGGGTTGCCGACCCCTGACGTAATGTGTTAGCTCAATATAGTGATCGACTCTCATCTCGTCTCAGAACGCATCGACACTGACGACATTACACTGAGATGTAGAGACCATCGTTGTGCCAGCTTCTCCTTTCTCCGTAAATGTTCGCTCCACTTCCGGTTACCTGTCTGTCATCTAGGGGGCGGGGCCGGATTTGGAAATCCCAATCTGCCAGTATGAGGATCCCTCTGATCCAATCCCACAAAGTCTTTAAATACGGGATGGATCCGGTTGATCCGTGGCTGAGGAAAGGGGATCTGGTTATCCGGATCATTCTGATCAGGATTACACGTTTAGAAATAGCGGCCCCTACAGACTGAGAGGGTAAACAGACATGTACATGTTACTGTAGTACTTAGAGTATAGTAACTTAGTACTTTGAGTTTGTTCCTGTAGAGTAGACCTTTGAGTATAGTTACTGTAGTACATGAAGTATAGTTACTATAGTACTTTGAGTATAGTACTTAATACTTTGAGTAGCCCATGAAGTATCACCTGTCCTCTAGGCTGATGGATAGCTGACGCCCCCCAGAGGTACTTATTTATTTAATTGATTTATTTTCTGTATTTATGTACTTATGTACAATATTTTTGTATATGTGTTAAGGCTGCATTCTCTCTCCTGACCACCAGAGGGCTCATCATATGGTTCCAGTACTTTGAGGACAGCAGGTGTATATATATATATATATATATAATAGATAGTTATATGTGTATATTTATATACTCGCGTCACGTATACTCGCGTGTTCTCGTTTGTAGTACTTTGATTATAGTTACTGTAGTACTTTGAGTATAGTTACTATAGTACTTTGAGTATAGTTACTGTAATACATTAAGTATAGTTACTATAGTACTTTGAGTATAATTACTGTAGTACATTAAGTATAGTTAATCAATAGTACTTCGAGTATAGTACTTACTACTTTGTGTAGTATATGAAGTGTCACCTGTCCTCCAGGCTGATGGGTAGCTGACGCCACCCAGAGGTACTTATGTATTTATTTATTAATGTACTTTATTTATGTACTTGTGTATTTATGTCATTAATGTGTTAAAGCTGCATTCTCTCATTCTGCTCATACCTTAAGGAGGTGTGAGGTGTGTATATATATATTTTTTTTTTCATGTGTATATTTATATACTCGCGTCACGTTTACTTACATGTACTAACGTGTGTACTAACGTGTGTACTAACGTGTGTACTCGTGTGTACTCGTGTGTGCTCGTGTGTACTCGTGTGTGCTCGTGTGTACTCGTGTGTACTCGTGTGTACTCGTGTGTGCTCGTGTGTACTCGTTTGTGCTCGTGTGTACTCGTGTGTACTCGTGTGTACTCGTTTGTGCTCGTGTGTACTCGTGTGTACTCGTGTGTACTCGGCCCGTAGTGAACACACAGCGCTGTGGTTGACATCAGATTTATTGCTCCGGTGGAGTGGGCGTGGCCAGTGGGTTGCTGGCTGCTGATTGGTCTACTCGTACAGGAAGGCCTGGGCGCACGGCGCGTACGCCACAAACTCCTCGGCCTTGAACCACAGAGCGACCTCCCGCTGGGCGTTCGCCAGCGTGTCGCTGCCGTGGATGATGTTCCTGGAGGAGACGGGGGAGACGGGTGAGACGGGGGAGACGGGGGAGACACGGAGACGGGTGAGACGGGGCGTCGGGTGAGACACCCCAGAGGACGGCTACCTGTCCCCACTCACCTGCCGATGGACACACACAGGTCCCCGCGGATGCTGCCGGGTTGGGAGTCGGCCGGGTTCGTCTCGCCCATCATCGTCCTGGCCAGCTTCACGATGCCCTGCCCCTCCCACACCTGCACACACACACACACACACACACACACACACACACACACACACACCTGTCAGTCACCTGTCACCTGTGTTTTCGTGTGAGTGTACGTGTATGTGTGTGTGTGTGTGTGTGTGTTACCATGGCGAACACGGGTCCAGAGGACATGTACTTGCACAGCCCCCCGTAGAAGGGCATGTCCTTCAGGTCCAGGTAGTGGTTCTTCATGTGCTCCTCAGAGGCCTGGAAACACACAAGTACCACGAAGTAGTACAAGTACACAAATACAACAGGTACTTCTACTAGTATTGCACTTTGTACTGCATTATATTGATACGTGTTTATTAATGTTTTATAATATCTCCATAAGTATGATTAATGCAAAATAAATAATGCAATGTGTATCTGTATCTTTTAAAGCTCCTTAAGGTTGTGATGTCACTCAACAGTACTCTAGTGATGATGTCACTCAACATGACTCAGGATCAGACTCTAGTGATGATGTCACTCAACATGACTCAGGATCAGACTCTAGTGATGATGTCACTCAACATGACTCAGGGATCAGACTCTAGTGATGATGTCACTCAACATGACTCAGGATCAGACTCTAGTGATGATGTCACTCAACATGACTCAGGGATCAGACTCGCCCGAGCCCACTGGCTCCGCCCACTGGCTCTGC